>OX155895.1:79394492-79624492 GCA_944588485.1 Phosphuga atrata
ATCCGAAACACGACGATTGCGCGATTAGAGAAAATTCATGGTGCTCGTGGCAAAGGGCAAAATCTTCGGACACTTTGGATGCTTATACGCACAAAGCACCAATGTATGATGAAGTTTATAAAGCCAGATTATAAAACTCACTACGGATGATCTTCTCACTCGCTGCATCGGGGGTTTCACACAAAACAGAAATGAAAGCTTCAACACGACAGTGTGGGCGCTGGCTCCAAAAACTACACATTCCGGCAAAGCAGTCCTCGATATTACTATAAACATCACTTCGTGTGTTTTTAATGACGGGTTAATATTAATTCTACGTATAATCCAGGTTATGGACATGAAAATTGGGTTAAAAAGTCACCAACTATGCATGGACCTGGATGAGAAATGCATACGGAAGGCGGAGATGACTGAGTATCAGCGTAAAACAAGCCCGCATCGATTTAAAAGCAATTCGGAATAGGAAAAAAGAGGAGGAGATAGATTTAGAGAAGGCCAGTTGTATGGTGCAGGCATCGCAGATTAGACTTAAAACGCGTTTTTCTCGAATCCAGTTTTTCTTAACTGGGCGGACACATTGCTCGGGCAAATCTTCACCGATCGATCTGAAATTTCGACAGTATATTCCAAAAACCTAACTCTATCGAGCCACGTAGGATTTTTTTTATACTACTTGGTTTTTTTTATGAACAATTTAATGACTTTTTTTTTGGTTAAATTTTCAATTTTTTTTTCAAAACGTGTACCATTTCGCCAAAAATCCTACGTAACATATATATCGAAATAATCCTACATGGCTCCATAGCTGTTGATATATAGAAACTAAAAAACTTAGATTTTATGTTAGAGGTCAAAAATTAAGGAGTCTATATGTCCGCCCGTGGACCTCCTTCCAAAAATAGGCGTCTCCGGACAAGTGCCACACAGCCGCCATTTTGTGTCAAAAAAATTTACCGTGCTCTACTGTGATGTCCACCTTTAAGGTTAACACTTTCAGGCACATTTTGAAATTTGCACACACAGACTTCACGATGTCATAACTTTTGAACGGCTTTTCACAGCGACTTATAGTTTTTACCAATCGATTCAGCATCATACATGGTTTGTTAGAAAAGTATCCGACCTTTAGCCGATAAAAGAAAAACTGGCATACCTGGAGCGTTGGAAACCTAATCACCCTCAAAGTAGTCTCCTTGGGACTCCACACACTTCTTGCAGCGGTGCCGCCATTGTTGGAAGCATTCCGAAAAAGCCTCTTTCGGAATCGACTTTAGCTCCTGTGTCGTTGCAGCCATAATGTCCTCTCTTGTCTGAACTCTTCCCTTGTCTCGACAGCAACTGACGCAATCTACAGTCGGGAAAAAATTCACGCATGCGCACGAAGGTTCAAGGTGGGCTCATGCAAGCGCGCTTGATTCAAATCCATCGGGTTTTCAAAATAAAAAATAAGGTCGGATACTTTTCTAACAGACCACGTATGCTAGCTGGGGAAATAAGACAAAACAGTTCTTATCATTTTTACAATATTTAACTTTTTACGAACATCTAACAAGAATCATAATTATTTTTTATATTACTCGTGCGGGATAAGTATTATTTTGGCGCCCGTTTTTTTGGTGCGCCAAGTAGCTGTTTGTCAATTCAATTATTACCACATAACTTAAGCGCATTAGAAATATTCACTTGCGTGCGACAAGTATTCTTGTCGCACGCAAATATTCAATACAAACCGCAACACAAACCGTTACTACAAAAAAAAAGTCACACAAAAAAAATACAATAAACGCAATCATGACCTTAATATTAAAAAAGTGACGTGGATGTGACAGAAATTTTGTTTCATTCCAAAATAAAAATTAAAGAAAACGTTTTAAAATGAATGTAAATGGTGATACCAGAGACTGATGAGAGTTCTTATGACGAATCCACACTCCGGAGGTAATTGAAAAAGCAAATTCTTAATTTTTTTTTCTTTTTTAGGGTTCCGTGCCGAAAACGGAACCCTTATAGGATCACTTTGTTGTCCGTCTGTCTGTCTGTCCGTCCGTCTGTCTGTCTGTCAAGACCATTTTTCTCAGGAACGCGTAGAGGTAACAAGTTGAATTTTCTATCAAATACTCGTGTCTGCGGTCTCTCTCAGCTGTGAAAAAATCAAACTTGTAAGTCAACGCGATCAAAAGATATGACCGTTTATGTCGCATATTTTGCGATTTCACAAGGGAATCAAAACCCCTATAGGTTTTGATACTTCCCGTTATTAAATACCATTTTGGTACTTCCCGTTGACCTAGAATCATGAAATTTGGCAAGAAGCGGTGTCTTACCGCACATGTAAAGGTAAAAATCTGATAACTGGAAATATGTAGTTTGATTACAAGAAAAATGCGAATTTACTATTAGAAACTTATGAAAATTCACTAATGTTGTCGTAGTGGTATTGTTAGGCACCAGAAGCATATGGGTTGCATACAGTTAGCTCCTCCTAAATATACCTTACTTACAAGTTTGTACGGAACCCTCGGTGCGCGAGGTACAACTCGCACTTAGCCGGTTTTTTTTTACGACAAATGGCTGTTTGTCAATTCAATTATTACCACATAACTTAAGCGCATTGGAAATATTCATTTGGTGCGATAAGAATACTTGTCGCACGCAAATTATGCTTGGCGCATGCAAATATTCAAGAAAAATCGCTAAGTTACGCACAAAAAAACAATTGAATGAATAAAATAAACGCAATCATGACCTCAGTATTAAAAAATGTGACGTGAATTTTTTTTTCAATACAAAATAAAAATTAAAGAAAACGTTGTAAAATGAGTGTAAATGGTGATCTATGTAACCCCACGCTAAAGAAGAAGTGAGGTCTATGTAGCCATGGGCTCAAGGTCAACGCAAGTAGACAGGGTCAAGGACACCGGAAGCGGTGTGGTTATATAGACTTCCGATCTTCAGCGTGGGGTTACATAGACCTCACACGCTCGCATTGTATTAAAGCTGATTAAACCTTACCTTAGAGACTAATGACAGTTCTTATGACAAATCCACACACCGGACATAACAGAGAAAGAAAATTCTTCGTTTTTGATTCTTATTTTTATGTCCCTGGACCCCAAACTTGTAAGATACGTCCCCTCGCATTAGTAATAAAAAATAATATATATAGTCAATTGTTCTCTCAAGGAATCATGTGCGCACTTACTTTGTTCGTGTGCCCAATTTCGCTCTCGTGGCCAATTGACAACTTACCGCCCTAGTTGCACAATATACTAATGTATTGTTGGTTGCCTAAGCCTTATATGTAGTACACGACTGTGTAATAATTTTAAAATTATAATCTAATTTTATAAAAAGATGTTGACTCACTTCAAACTGAAACATTGTTAACGAAATGTATACATTTATATTCTAAATAGCAGTTTATGATACAAGTGTGTGAAGAAGGGCTTTTGTGCATGAGTTGCGAAGTTTAAAGCACGAGCCGAGCGACGAGTGGTTTAATCGCAACTCATGCATAAAAGCCCTTCTTTACACACGTGTGTCATATTATTTTATCAACGAATTTTATCAACATTATTTTATCAATTCATCGCCATTAAATCACTCGCCTTCGGCTCGTGCTTTAAACTTCGCAACTCATGCACAAAAGCCCTTCTTCACACACGTGTGTCATACATTATTTTATCAACGAAGCATGTTAAAATATTGTTGAATCTACAAGAAAATAATTGTTTCTTACCGATAATGTTCGGCTCGTGCTTTAAACTTCGCAACTCATGCATAAAAGCCCTTCTTCACACACGTGTTTCATATTATTTTATCAACGATTTTTTTCTATATTATTTTATCAACTCATTGCGATTAAACTACTCGCCTTCGGGTCGTGCTTTAAACTTCACAACTCATGCACAAAAGCCCTTCTTCACACACGTGTGTCATACATTATTTTATCAACGAAGCATATTAAAATATAGTTGAATCTACAAGAAAATAATTGTTTCTTACCGATAATTTTCGGCTCGTGCTTTAAACTTCGCAACTCGTGCATAAAAGCCCTTCTTCACACACGTGTTTCATATTATTTTATCAACGAATTTTTTCTATATTATTTTATCAACTCATTGCGATTAAACTACTCGCCTTCGGGTCGTGCTTTAAACTTCACAACTCATGCACAAAAGCCCTTCTTCACACACGTGTGTCATACATTATTTTATCAACGAAGCATATTAAAATATAGTTGAATCTACAAGAAAATAATTGTTTCTTACCGATAATGTTGTAGAAATTGTAATTTTGACAGACAACATATTTCAATGACACAATTCTGCGCAAGGTTCAGCGCCTCCGTGGAATAAATTGTTAACTAGTAAAAACGCACAGTATCGGGAACACTTTTTGGTCGTTGTCGATGAGTAGGGAAAGATTTTTCCTTCTAGGCCCTCCACTGACCTTGACCCTGACACTTCCGGTTTCGACTTCCGGTATCGATTTTTAATTTTCTCGCCTGCGTCAAATTTTGAATTTTCCCGCCTGCGTCAAATTTTGAATTTTCCCGCCTGCGTCAAATTTTGAATTTTCCCGCGCCGAAGTTTGAATTTTCCCGCGCACAGTGCAGCAACTGGAAATGGGACGGTCGAATGTGAAAAACTGGTAATTGGAAATAGGAAGTGGGGAAGCGCAAACGGAAGTCGAAACCAGAACTCACATCCACCGTGGGGTTACATAGACCTCACACGTGGGACTACATAGACCTCTCACGTGGGACTACATAGACCTCACACGTGGGACTACATAGACCTCACACGTGGGACTACATAGACCTCACACGTGGGACTACATAGACCTCACACGTGGAAACGCCGAAGTTTTCCGCGCACAGTGCAGGAACCGGAAATTGGATGTCGTATGTGAAAAACCGTTAATTGGAAACAGGAAGTGGGGAACCGGAAACGAAAGTCGAAACCAGAGCTCACACCCAACGTGGGGTTATATGTAACCTGAGTCTATGGACACACACGTGGGACTACATAGGCGTCACACGTGGGACTACATAGACCTCACACGTGGGACTGCATAGACCTCACACGTGGGACTACATAGACCTCACACCCAGCGTGGGGTTACATAGACCTCGCACATGGGGCTACCAAGACCTCACACTCTCATCTGTGAAAAACAGGAAGTGAGAAACCGGAAACGGAAGTTGAAACCGCAAACGGAAGTCGAAACCAGATCTCACACCCAACGTGGGGTTACATAGACTCACACGTGGGACTACATAGACCTCACACGTGGGACTACATAGACCTCACACGTGGGACTACATAGACCTCACACGTGGAAACGCCGAAGTTTTCCGCGCACAGTGCAGGAACCGGAAATTGGATGTCGTATGTGAAAAACCGTTAATTGGAAACAGGAAGTGGGGAACCGGTAACGAAAGTCGAAACCAGAGCTCACACCCAACGTGGGGTTATATGTAACCTGAGTCTATGGACTCACACGTGGGACTACATAGGCGTCACACGTGGGACTACATAGACCTCACACGTGGGACTACGTAGACCTCACACCCAGCGTGGGGTTACATAGACCTCGCACATGGGGCTACCTAGACCTCACACTCTCATCTGTGAAAAACAGGAAGTGAGAAACCGGAAACGGAAGTTGAAACCGCAAACGGAAGTCGAAACCAGATCTCACACCCAACGTGGGGTTACATAGACTCACACGTGGGACTACATAGACCTCACACGTGGGACTACATAGACCTCACACATTGGACTACATAGACCTTACACGTGGGACTACATAGACCTCACACGTGGGACTACATAGACCTCACACGTGGAAACGCCGAAGTTTGAATTTTCCCGCGCACTGTGCAGGAACCGGAAATTGGACGTCGTATGTGAAAAACCCGTAATTGGAAACAGGAAGTGGGGAACCGGAAGTCGAAACCAGAGCTCACACTCAGCGTGGGGTTATATGTAACCTGAGTCTATGGACTCACACGTGGGACTACATAGACCTCACACGTGGGACTACATAGACCTCACACGTGGGACTGCATAGACCTCACACGTGGGACTACATAGACCTCACACCCAGCGTTGGGTTACATATACCTCGCATGTGGGGCTACATAGACCTCACACTCTCATCTGTGAAAAAACAGGAAGTGGGAAACCAGAAACGAAAATCGAAACCGAAAACGGAAGTCGAAAGCGGGAGCTGAAGTCGAAACCAGAAGTCAGAACTGGAAGTGTCAAGCTCAATGGAGGTGGAGGGCCTGTGAAGGAACCATCTTTCCCTACTTCGATGTAATCTAGTATTACCTAGATATAATCTAGATTAGAATGTGGTTTTGAATGTGTAGGTTATATTATATTAGAGCCAGATAAATCCAGACACAGGGTCGAAACTTCTTAATTCAAAATAAGAAAAATTAATTCAATTTAGTAAAAGTCAGAAAATTTATTTTCACTACGTCTACGGTTTTTTTTGTTTAGTGACGCGAGTTGTTGCCATAGTAACAACAAACAGAAATCGTTTAATAACGAAACTCCATTTGATTTACATTGGACTTTTACGCACGATTTTTATACTTTTACACACGATTATAATAATGGCCTCTTTCATATACAAAAATGCATTTATTGTGTTCATTTTGGTGTGTGAGTAGATAAACATATTTTAAAATTGTTGTGTTTCAATTCACATTTATAATAATATGTTGTACTATTTCAGAAGGAGTAGTTTGTTACCGAATTGTGGCACAGGATCAGACCCACGTTTCGATGAACATCTCCTATCTCCCGTTCTACCGACTCTGAATGCAACGAGAAACTCGAACCTGCTCCGCTTTCCGTTCATACCCGACAACTATTACGTGGGCGACACCGCCAAGACGCATCTCTGCGGTCTGAAAGATTCCATAGAAGACAGAATGACGTTGCAGTACTCCGATGGTTCCTTCTACAGAGTGACTCTACCGCCCATAGTCTCCTCCACGCTCGTTGAGAATTGCATAAACGTTTTGCGACAGATCATGCAGAGAGACGCGACGATAACTCTGTTGACGCGCTGGTATTCCACGCGAAATTCTCCCGGATCGAACGATTTAACGATGGAGAAGGAATTTGGAATGTTTACTAATTTATTATTAGGTGCACATCAGTAGGGAAAGATAATTCCTTCTGGAACCACCGCTTCCGGTGACTTTGACCTTGTACACTTCCGGTAACCTAGCGCACTTCCGGTTTTAATCAGCTTTCATTCAGCGTTTAATTAGCTTTAACACACTATGAGAGTGTGAGGTCTATGTAACCCCACGCTACACAGGGTGTGAGGTCTATGTAACCGCACGCTAAACAGAGTGTGGGGTCTATGTAGCCCCACTTTACAGGTTTAATCAGCTCTTAATCAGGTTTAATCAGATCTTATTCAACTTTTAATCTTGGGTTAGGTTAGCTGCACTAGGTTAACTGTAAGTTAGATTAGACTGTTCTAGCGCATGCGTAAACCGCCAATTTTAAGAGAGGTTAGGAATCGAGCGGCTTTATTCCTAACCTCGATACAGTCTAATCTAACATAAAGTTAATCTTAGCTGCCCTATGTTACGAGAGGTTAGGAATGAAGCCGCTCCATTCCTAACGTCTCTTAACATAGTCTAAACCTGTAGCGTCAGGCTATATAGACCTCACAACCTCGTTAGCTTGGGGCTACATAGACCTCCAACCTTGTTTAGCGCGGGGTTACATAGACCTCACACCTTGTTTAGCGTGGGGTTACATAGACCTCGCACCCTGTTTAGCATGGGGTAACATAGACCTCACACCCTGTTTAGCGTGGGGTTACATAGACCTCACATCCTATTTAGCTTGGGGTTACATAGACCTCACACCATGTTTAGCGTGGGGTTACATAGACCTCACACCCTGTTTGGCGTGGGGTTACATAGTCCTCACACCCTGTTTAGCTTGGGGTTACATAGACATCACACCCTGTTTAGCGTGGGGTTACGTAGATTTCACACCCTGTTTAGCGTGGGGTTACATAGACCCCACACCCTGTTTAGCGTGGGGTAACATAGACCTCACACGCTGTTTAGCGTGGGGTTACATAGACCTCACACCCTGTTTAGTGTGGGGTTACATAAACCTCACACCATGTTTAGCGTGGGGTAACATAGACCTCACACGCTGTTTAGCGTGGGGTTACATAGACCTCACACCCTGTTTAGTGTGGGGTTACATAAACCTCACACTATGTTTAGCGTGGGGTTACATAGACCTCACACTCTCGTAGTGTATTAAAGCTGATTAAAAGCTGAATAAAGCTAATTAAAACAGGAAGTGCTCTAGGTCACCGGAAGTGGATAGGGTCAAGGTCACCGGAAGCGGTAGCGGTGGTTCCACAAGGAACTATCTTTCCCTACTAACATATTAAATAAATTCACATATCCCACTTCTCTTTCTCGCTTCCCTTTCATTCAAAACACTTCTTCTTGCACTCTCCGGTTTTCTTAAATCTTTCACACTTGGTTTCCTACTATCTATCGTGTAAATCGATTGTAAAGTTATTTTAATATTTGCAGAGTTGTTGGGTTACGAGAGTGATCAGACCAGTGAGATCCATGTGGATAATTCGACCACGCCGTCTTGTGCGGCGAAGCGGCTTCGTCAGTCGACGGTCGGTGCGGATTCCGATTGGAAACTCCTCCTTAAAACGGAACAGAGCGAAGCGATTACGCAGTCCATGAAGAATATATTCAAGCTTCGGGTCGAAAATCTCGGGCTTAAAACTAAGCACCAAGTCGATCTGCACGTCAACACAAAATCCATTCTTTTCCCGTACATTCGTATAATTCAGTTTTCTCTGCATCTGCTGTACGAAGACCTGAAGTTGAATGTCTTAAGGAAGGACGAGTTGGTGCTGTTGGCGAAATTTTTGAGCAAATTGTCTGGAGATTTGGGATTGAAATATTACGCAATTCATTATTGGAAGGACTTTCCGGTCGAGTGTCCAGTGGAGCTGGATGTAAAGCTGGCGGTGAATGATTTGAAAAATGTCACGCAATGGAGTGTCATTGACGATCGGCCCGTGGGGGTGCTTCAGCATCTACACGATTTATTCAGCGGAGAAAGTGTTGACTCTTTTCCCGTTATTACCAACGTGAATAACAGAACTAGAGATGTTGTACAGGTCAGTTTTTATGCTCAAATTAATTTATGGACTGTAAGTGAGATTTCAAGTCCGCGGTTCCGGCGGTTCCGAATCAAAATAACAATTTTCACATCTCTAACATCTCCTGTTTTTGAGAAGTATTAATGTTAATTTGTTATGTTTTAGTTATGTGGCACGTATTTGAATGGCAATTTGAACGAAAACGTCGAGTTGAGCTCAGAGAACGGCGAAACATTCGTGAAGATCATCCAGCCTCCAGGTTTGAAAAGCAAACTGCCGCAGACCCCGAAACCAAAGAAACATCTGAGCCTAACCAACGAAACTACCGCTCAGAAAGTGGTCCTCCTCATGAACGAAATGAACATAAACACCAGAGATCTCGAAACCTATCCCATGAGTGTTAACTTCATCCTTCACGACGCACTGTGGCGATGCCGCGAAAACCCTCCGTCGGATTGGCCCTCGGAAGCTTTCCATCTCCTTCAACGGCCCGACCTCGCCTCTCAAACTCAAATCATAGATTGGGTAAAATCATCAACTCATATTAAATTCATTCAAGTAGATAAGCTATAACAGTTTTAGCTTTAAATCCCATAAGGATTTACATTTCTTACGGTCGCGTGTCTGGTTCTAGCGCATGCGCAAACCGTCAATACCTGTTTATACCTGTTTATTAGCTGATTATAACATGTTTAAACCTGTCATAGAAAATACTGTATGATATACTGGTTCTAGCGCATGCGCAAACCGCCCATACCTGGCGATTTGCGCATGCGCTAGAACCAGACACGTCGCCGGAAGAAATGTGAATTCAGACGCCAATGTACATCCTTATGGGATTTTGAGCTAGAACTATTATAGCTTAACTACTCAGGTAGGGAAAGATCCTTTGTTTTAAAACCCGCCGCTGCCTCAAAGACCTTGACACACGCTACATAGACCTCACACCCTGTTTAGCGTGGGGCTACATAGACCTCACACTCTTTTAGATTAAAGAATTTCTGATTAAAGGCTGATAATGCTGATTAGAAGCTGATTCAAGCCGTTTAAAATCTGATTTAAGAACTACTGATTCAAGATCGTTCTGCCGGTGGCGGGTTTACAACGAAGGATATTTCCCTACTTACTCATTCACTCATTATTATTTTCTAGAAACTGCAAAACGGACCGGCGAAACAGAAATACACAATGTTCGGCCAAATCAACGAAATCCTGCCGATCATCACGCAAGTGGCCGAATCCGATCAAGAGGACGGAATGGAGGACGTGGACGGATCGTTGTTGAAACTGAGGTTTTCCGAAGATTTGAGGGTCGCGGAGACTCGACGCCTCCTCCAAAGTTCCAAGCCGGTGCCTATAGTCTTAGTCCAACGTCCCGACGTTTCCGATCACGATTTCATCGAAGAACAAGAAAAACATCTGTATGCAATCTGTACACGAACCATGGCTCTACCTGTTGGAAGGTAACATATATACGTATACGTCTCTATTTATAAATTTGCTTTGTTGCTTTTAACGTCAGTAATTTAAATAATCTGTATATGTTTCTAGAGGGATGTTTACGTTGAGAACAGCGACGCCCGTGATAACTGAGCCTTTGCCGATCCCTCCTCTGTGTTTGACAGGCAAAGCTCCGCCTCGTGGCACCACTGTCGAACTGACCCATATAGACACACCTTCAAATATGAACCTTTGGCCTTTGTTCCATAACGGCGTTGCCAACGGATTGCGGATCGATCCGGACGCTCGAAACATTGATTCCACCTGGATAGTCTTCAACAAGCCCAAAACGAATGTGGAAACGCTTATGGAACACGCCGGATTCCTCATGGCGTTAGGCTTAAACGGCCACTTGAAAAATCTAGCTGTTTTGAATACATTCGATTATTTATCTAAATTTCACGAGATGACTAGTGTGGGCGTTCTGTTGGGTAATCCATTTACCTGCTGGGTTTTATTACATTAATCGAATTCAACTTTCAGGTTTGTCCGCTGCGTTCCGTGCGACGTCTAACATTCCCATTACAAAAATGTTGAGTGTGCACGTGGAGGCGCTTCTGCCGCCGACTTCGATGGAACTGGACGTGCCTCAGAACTTGCAAGTGGCCGCGCTGTTAGGGGTGGGGCTCGTTTATCAAGGCACCGCCCACCGGCACATGACCGAGGTTTTGTTGACGGAGATCGGTCGACCGCCCGGTCCCGAAATGGAAAACAGCGTCGATCGCGAATCTTATTCGCTAGCCGCTGGATTGGCGCTCGGCTTGGTCACGCTGCGACAAGGCGGAAGACCTTCTGGGTTGTCTGATTTGAACGTTCCTGATACTTTGCATTATTATATGGTTGGGGGAAATAAAAGACCATTATTAGGTAAAGTCACAAAATTTTTAAAGTAAAACTTCTTTATGTGTGACTTAACGGTAATAGACGTTTTCATAGTTGAAATATTTAATTTCCGTCATGTTTTTGGGCACTTTTTTGGCGTATAACCAGTGAAAATAACAAAATGTGCCCGAAACTTTCATATTCCCGACTTCTACACATTGCGGACGCGCATGCGCTTAACTAAATGCAAAAGTGTCTATTTAGATCGTTTCAGACAAGACTATATAGACTAAACAGACACTCGTTCATTTTCTTCTTCTTCTCGCGGATGGGTCACTTAGGACCACGCGGAATCAACGTATGTTGAGCCTTCCTCCTTGCCCAATAGCTCTTCATATGTAAAAATTAATAATCAACGAAAGTTGAATAACCAGATATCCAACTCATTATTCGGACGAAAGCGGGATATCCAGACAAAAATTAATAATCAACGAAATTAATGGAGTATGCCTTAGTATTTGACGTATAACCAGTGAAAATAACAAAATGTGCCCGAAACTTTCATATGCCTGCCTTCTAAACATTGCGGACGCGCATGCGCTTAACTAACTGCAAAAGTGTCTATTTAGATCTTTTCAAACATGACTATATAGACTAAACAGACACTCGGTTATTTTCTTGTTCTTCTCGCGGATGGGTCACTTAGGACCACGCGGAATCAACGTATGTTGAGCCTTCCTCCTTGCCCAATAGCTCTTCATATGTAAAAATTAATAATCAACGAAAATTGAATAACCAGATAAGCAATTGATTATTCCGACGAAAGCGGGATATCCAGACAAAAATTAATAATCAACGAAATTAATGGAGTATGCTTTAGTATTTGACGTATAACCAGTGAAAATAGCAAAATGTGCCCGAAACTTTCATATTCCCGACTTCTACACTTTGCGGACGCGCATGCGCTTAACTAACTGCAAAAGTGTCTATTTAGATCGTTTCAGACAAGACTATATAGACTAAACAGACACTCGTTCATTTTCCTCTTCTTCTCGCGGATGGGTCACTTAGGAGCACGCGGAATCAACGTATGTTGAGCCTTCCTCCTTGCCCAATAGCTCTTTATATGTAAAAATTAATTATCAACAAAAATTGAATTACCAGATAAGCAACTGATTATTCCGACGAAAGCGGGATATCCAGACAAAAATTAATAATCAACGAAATTAATGGAGTATGCTTTGGTATTTGACGTATAACCAGTGAAAATAACAAAATGTGCCCGAAACTTTCATATTCCTGCCTTCTACACATTGCGGACGCGCATGCTCTTAACTAACTGCAAAAGTGTCTATTTAGATCGTTTCAGACAAGACTATATAGACTAAACAGACACTCGTTCATTTTCCTCTTCTTCTCGCGGATGGGTCACTTAGGACCACGCAGAATCAACGTATGTTGAGCCTTCCTCCTTGCCCAATAGCTCTTTATATGTAAAAATTGATGATCAACAAAAATTGAATAACCAGATAAGCAACTGATTATTCCGACCAAAGCGGGATATCCAGACAAATATTAATAATCAACGAAATTAATGGAGTATGCTTTGAGTGTTTCCACCGAGACCGGAAATAAACTGGCGAATGCAACAGCGACCGAGCTCATGTACGTCTTCGACTAACTGACCGCGATCCGGTTCGAAGGACCAATGTTTGGACCGTGTCTTACGAAAATCAATTTTAAACGTGCTGGTCTGATCGCTTTCCTTTTAGGGTTGCTCGCGTCTCCGCCACATGTGGACCGTCCTTCCAGCGCCTATTTCAAGGGAGGAAATAAATATAATGGGTGGAGGGATTCCCTTAAAATTGTTGTCTTCCGGACGTTTGTAGTCGCTGCAGCCCTTTGGCTCGTGATTATACCCCCAGTTAACTTGAAACTATTAAATTTAGCTACGTGCACGTGTGGATCGCCCCGGGTTCGCGCTTCAACCCGTTTCTTTTCGCTTCTAACACTCGAAGCATACTACCGGAAATATCAATTCGCGGCGTGGGAGAAATAAAAATCGCGAGATTTCGGCCCAGGTCTTTACACCTTTCCCCTTCTTTTAATCGATGCCGAATTCGATTTAAATTTCGAATTAAAATATAGATTTATTAAAATGGCTCGAACACATGGATTGTTGTAGTTTCTGTTCCTCCGACCATGCACGTCATGTTGGTTTCTTGTGATCTTACGACAATATTTCTAATCACATTTCTATTCATCAGATATGGCAATCTCATCTCCACTAGGTCCTTCTCCACCTAGTGGAGAAGTCCGTTTGTACCCGTTCTTTTTGTTTTTTTATTCAATTAATAAGAATATGTGTTTAATGAATATTTTTTTGTTAGGTTCTCAGAGAGATAAATACAAGGTTCCTTCATTTCAAATCCGTGAGGGCTCTTGTGTCAACCTTGATGTAACTGCGCCGGGTGCTACGTTAGCTTTGGGCCTAATGTACCTTGGTACCGGCAACAAGGCTATCGCTGATTGGATGGCACCGCCAGACACGCAATATCTATTAGACTTTGTCCGGCCGGATTTTCTAATGCTACGGACACTATCCAGAGGTACAAGAAACGCCAATTGAACAGATTTGCAATAAATTTTGTTGTATTTTAGCTCTGATTCTGTGGAACGATATTCACCCAGGCAAGTTTTGGATCGAGAATCAGGTGCCGGATAGCATTAGGCCGTATTGCATGGTCAAACCATCGGTGATGTTGGACGTTGATTATGAAGCTATGAAGTAAGTAAATCAAAGTTATATTTCAAAAGTAATTATGTTCTAGGACAGTCTTGATTCCAAAGTCTTGTTCCATGTTAATCATTTTTTTACGTTTAATACTTACTGGTGGTCTGTTAGAAAAGTATCCGACCTTTAGCCGGTAAAAAAAAACTGGCATACCTGGAGCGTTGGAAACCTAATCACCCTCAAAGTAGTCTCCTTGGGACTCCACACACTTCTCCCAGCGCTGCCGCCATTGTTGGAAGCATTCCGAAAAAGCCTCTTTCGGAATCGACTTTAGCTCGGCTGTCGTTGCAGCCATAATGTCCTCTATTGTCTGAAATCGGGTTCCTTTCAATGGTCTCTTGACTTTGGGGAATAGCCAGAAGTCGCAGGGGGTCATATCAGGAGAGTAAGGAGCCTGTCGAACCAGAGGAGTCAAACAATTGTGAATCAAGTGCGAAGAATGTGCTGGAGCATTGTCCTGATGGAGTCGCCAAATTCCTGATGACCACAACTGCAGTCGCTTGCTCCGCACAGCATCACGTAGGCGACGTTGGACATCCCTCATTTCACTTGTCGTCATTTTATTTGCATTGAAAAGCCGACGAGAGCACTACACACTACGTCGCACTGCTCGACAGCAACTGACGCTATCTACAGGCGGGAAAAATTCACGCATGCTCACAAAGGTTCAAGGTCGGCTCCTGCAAGCGCGCTTGATTCAAATTCATCAGGTTTTCAAAATAAAAGATAAGGTCGGATACTTTTCTAACAGACCATGTAGATCAGGGCTAGGCAATTTTTTTGGCTGTTCGGCCTTTGATTCAAATTCATCAGGTTTTCAAAATAAAAGATATGGTCGGATACTTTTCTAACAGACCACGTAGATCAGGGGTAGGCAAATTTTTTGGCTGTTCGGCCACATTGCGTATGAAAATTTGACTGCGGGCCGCATTGAATAATTTTCTATTTAGTTATTTGTATACCACGATCGTTGCATCTACACTTGTCTAGACAAAAAATATTGTTGGGTTTTTTCAAAGAAGAGGATGTAAATATGTGTTGATTTGTTTTCTCGGGGATTCTACATTTGTGTTATGGGTTGGCTGATAAGAACCGGATTCTCGTCGTTTCGGCGAACCATTTCTAAGTAGGACCTGGACCTCCTCCCATTGCCTACACTTGTGCTTGGTGTCTTGATCTTACTCAAGTCTAGGGAGGCCTTACAGTTTTTAACGTAGTTGGCGAGGTACTATTAGGAGAGGTTTCGTGGCTGTTTTTTTACTGTGATGACTTTGCCACGCGCAGGAGGACGGTAGCTTATTTTTCCATACCCATGATTTGAACCCGGGACTTGTGGCTTAGTAATCTGACACCTTGAGTACTAGGCCACCACCGCCTCGGTGAACTAACATATTCGCCATATACAGACGTCCTTGATAGATATATACCTCATTGACGTATACTGAGCGCTTGGTCGTGTGACGCGTCTATTTATAGCTATCTGGCTTCAGGATATGCGCGTTGTTTGCGGTGCTTCGGTTCACTTGTTTGATGGTCGTATATGTATCTGAGATGTTAGGTTGGTTAGATAAGGAGTCTGAGATTGTATTTTGAGGGTGGATATAATCGGTCGCCATTCTGGGGGATCGCAAGGATTCATCTCTCGTGTCTGTATGCGTTGGTTTCCTGGAAACTGTGTGACTCAAGGTGCCAGACCGCACCTTGAGTCTCACAGTTTCTTCTGTACGAAAACATCCAAGAAAGGGAGTCCTTGATGTTCACCATGTCTACCTAAGTCTACGATGTCTACCTCTATTGTGAATTTGATTTACTCGTGCTCGGAATAGACCTTTTTACGGTTAGTTAAGCGCATGCGCATCGGTCAAGTTTGAAAGGCGGGAATATGAAAGTTTCGGGCAAATATTAAGGTTATACGTAAAAAAATTCGGGCAATTTTGACGTATAACATGGCGGAAATTGACGCATGCGCACAAAGAAATTTCAACTATGAAATGGTCTATTAAGATGTATGAGGAATTTATCTAGTGTACCGGATTACAAATGCAGGGCCGTGCCTGACCGGCGTTCATTATGTGCGCCGCACGCAGGTGGCCAAATTAAAAGGCGGCCTGACGACCAGAAAAACAAAAAAAATTAAAAAACAAAATAACAATGTTAATATATAGTCATAGTCATATATAATCGAAGTAAATTGTCAAATAGTTGAGTGTTGTTTGTTAATTCGTCAATTGTAATCATTATCATTGCGCTCTATGGCGTACTAAATTTTTTTTAGCTGCGCCTATCACAGAATATTATTCTGTGCGCTTATTGGCGAGCGCATGCTGGCGCAGTGGCCGCATAGAACTCCGTGATGTAAGAATAAAGAGAGATATCAATAACCTGCTAAGTTCATGTCTCTCTCACAAAATGTCAAAATTAAAAACATCTAACCCTAATCAACACATGGGTTTTCAAGTGAGTGATTTACAAAATATTGTTCATGGAAGCAAAGCTGTGCTGATGAGAGATAAATCTCGAAACGCGTCCACAGATGGCTATCCACTCAAGGTATCGGAAAGACATGATCTTAAAAATCAATGTTATTTTTATGGTTTTTGTTGAGTGCCACGAAGGTGGACTGAAAGCTATAGAATAACTGACAAATTTCATACGAGATTTGTTTTTGGTAGTCCTAAAAAGACTCATTAGTATTATAGAGTTCCGGAAAGGTTGAGTATATTTATATATTCAAGCTTTGTTCCGTCTTTATTAAGTTTATCTGATTATCTATAATGTTGTATGGTTTTACCAATTCAAAATGTATAATTTGAAGCAATTGCTAACTGTTTAAAACTTGCAGTTAGTTTCCAAGCTGTAACTTTCTTTGCAGACTAGCCATGTTTAAAAGGTGGGAATATGAAAGTATCGGGCACATTTTGTTATTTTACGTCAAAAAGTGTCCAAAAACAATGGCGGAAATTGACACATGCGCACATAAAAATGTCATCCATGAAAAGATTTATTTTGATGTTTTGTTTTGCATAGGTAATGGTCTTGGGCCGCAAGTTGTACACTCCTGATCTAAATCAAATACTCAACTACACATGTTATCTGTCATTTATGATAGACTAGATTATTTTCGCACACATTTTTTGCGACCGCAAGTTTTGATGTAATATAACAATCTCGTCTATAAACTAAATAATTGATGGATTTTAGTCTAAATCCACAAACTAACTGTTTGCGTGGCGAAATTTGCAAACCTTTACTCACAATTTGGTGTCTGAAATAAATGAATGAAACAAATTGTCGGTTTTGTTTTGGGCCGCATTGGAACTTGTATTGCGCGCGGGCCGCAATTTTTTTTTTACAAACTGCCAAATGGTAGCATTGAAGCTCTCTTTGTTATTTTGAGTGTTCTTGCCGAGACATCTTTTCAAGAGCTGTTTCTGTTAAATCCTCATAAATTTTCTTCACGTACTTTTGAACAATTGTATCGAGCGCAGGTTTGTGAATATGAGTAGTCCCGTTTTGCCTGTAAATATTTACACTAGGTCTCATTACACAGATGATGTTGAGGATTAATCCGTTGAGGTCTTGTGAAAATAGCCACTCCAAATTTGGAGCGGCCGGCCTTTCTCTTCTTCCGCAGGCTCGATGCAGCTGGCGACGCGCTCTTGAAAGCGCTGTACCCGGTGTTATATCAGCATTTTCAAGAAAATATTTTACAGGGGCATTCTCAGTACATAAAAGAACCAAAAAAAATATGAATTTTTCCAAAAAAATTTAAGCGAATACCCCCTTAAATCATTTTATCGTCAGCTTTTAGTAAAATAAACTATTGGTTATTTAGGTTGCATTAGGGACGTAGACATTCATTTTTCCTAACGATTTTTCTTTGTTTCAGTCAAGCTTATTGCAACATAATAGCAGGAGCTTGCTTCGCCTTGGGCTTGAAGTTCGC
Organism: Phosphuga atrata; assembly: GCA_944588485.1. Lineage (NCBI taxonomy): Eukaryota > Metazoa > Arthropoda > Insecta > Coleoptera > Silphidae > Phosphuga > Phosphuga atrata. The sequence continues at coordinate 79,412,747 of OX155895.1, forward strand.
AGGCTCCGCAGACGAAGTGGCTTTCGCCACTCTTATGGAATACTGCCACATGTTTACTTCGCTAACGGCTAAGTCTATAGCGGAACTGGCTGGGAAACCTACCATAGAAACTTGTCTCAACGTAGTCCTTCTATCTGCTGCTATGGTAAATAAACTAAATTTTCAAATTTTTCTTCGGTCGGTGGTTCTTCGGCCTCGCAGTTTAGAGAGTCTCCGAGGATACCATAAATACGGGCGAAGATCTGATGCGAGAAATCTCTAGAGCGAACTCCGATAAGTGGGCGAACGATGATTGTTTTAGCCCTTTTTTTAATGGATTTATGGCCGTTCAAAAGAGGGCGTACAATTGTCGCTAGCGCGGTCCCGCGGGCCGGATCCCGCCTTCAACTTGATTTTATTCGGCCCTCGTAACAAGTTTCAAATCTTACTTACGATCTATCTTAATATTAGTCTTCATATTACTCACTAGGTAATCAATATTTGCTATACTTGGCAGACCTACATTAAGTTTGACTAATAGACGTTTACATAGTTGAAATTTTGGACACATTGTTCCGCCAAGTTATACGTCAAAAAGTGCCCCAACTTTTTGACGTATAACTTTCATATCATACATCTTACCCGCATATCAAACATCTCATCCCATCGAGCTCAAACAGCTCAAACGTATCATGTGGATATAGCGAGTTACATAATAACGTGTCTTCTTTGGATTTACAGGTGATGGCCGGAACAGGCAATTTGGAAATCATGAGGATCGTGAGATATCTGCGGCGAAGAGTTGGAATAGCTAGCAGCGCAGTCGTCACTTACGGTTCACACTTGGCCATTCACATGGCCCTAGGGCTTTTGTTCCTAGGCGGAGGCAGATACACCCTGTCCAATTCACCAGCCAGCGTTGCCGCCCTCATCTGTGCCTTCTATCCTAAATTTCCAACACACAGCAACGACAATAGGTAATTGAGATAAGCCCAAAAAAGTTTTAAAAAAATTAATTTATTTTCTCAATTTACACGGTAGATATGTTTTTGGACATATAGAGTAATTGAGAGACATATACGAGTAATTCGTTTGCCGTTCGGAACCGGATAAACTGCGGGACCTAGCATATAAGTGTGAATGCGTTCCATAAGTATGCGCGAGAGATTGCCTATACTCTCGGCAGAGAGTACAGCACGCATAATAATAATGTTTTTGGAAAATCATTAACAAATTAATCTAAGTAAATCATTAACCGACTATAGTTCGACTTGAAGACGAAATCTACACATGAGAGTCTTCTTCTTCTATAGCTCTACAGCCCTGGGTGGGCCTTGGCTTGAGTTACAACATCCTTCCATCTCTCCCTGCTATTAACCAAGTGCAGCCAGTTTCTCCCACCTAATATCTTTAGGTCGTCGATGCAGTCATCTCGCCATCTCTTACGTGGTCTACCCCTAGTTCTTCTTTCATTTGGACTCCAGTTCGTCAGTATTTTCGATCCTCGAGTGCTTTCCATACGCATAACATGTCCAAACCATTGTAACCGTAGTGCCTGTACATGTCTTACGATGTCCGCTCCTCCAATTAGTCTGTCCAGTTCATGGTTCATTCTGCATCTCCATGTACCACAGTTTTCCTGTACGGGGCCAAAGATTCTGCGTAATATGCTTCTTTCGCAGACTCGTAGTGCGTTTTCGTTGATCGTAGATATGGTCCTCGTTCCACACGCGTATGTTATGACATGAGAGTCTACTTTTTCATAAAATCGAGTTGAAAGCATGACTTTTTCATAGTTGAGTTTTTTCCGTATTTTCGGGCACTTTTTTGACGTATATATATAACACTAATTCAAGACTGGGTAGACACGACGAGGATATTCCTCAATACACACGGACTTATTAATTTTAAATGTCTTACCTCGATGCAGCTAATCGAAGCATTTAAATCCTTAACAAGGAGATTATATAGCTTCATTAAATATTGAATAATATTGCAGCAGTATCAGATCCATGCACAAAAACCGTGTTAAAGAGAAACCGTGTAAATTAATTACCGTGTAAATCGAGGTATAAAAGCGAAACCGTGTAAATTAATTACCGTGTAAATCGAGTTATAAAATCTAAAAAATTAATTAATTAATTTACACACGGTAATTAATTTACACGGTTTCGCTTTTATACCTCGATTTACACGGTAATTAATTCACACGGTTTCGATTTTATAACTCGATTTACTAGGTAATTTACACGGTTTCGCTTTTATACCTCGATTTACACGGTAATTAATTTACACGGTTTTGATACCTCCATTTACACGGTAATTTACACGCTTTCGCTTTTATACCTCGATTTGCAGGGTTTCAATTTTATAACTCGATTTACACGGTAATTTATTTACACGGTTTCGGTTTTATACCTTGATTTACACGGTAATTAATTTACACGGTTTCGCTTTTATACATCGATTTACACGGTTTCGCTATTATACCTCGATTTACACGGTAATTTACACGGTTTTGCTTTTATACCTCGATTTACAAGGTAATTAATTTACACGGTTTCGCTTTTATACCTCGATTTGCAGGGTTTCAATTTTATAACTCAATTTACACGGTAATTTATTTACACGGTTTCGGTTTTATACCTCGATGTACACGGTAATTAATTTACACGGTTTCGCTTTTATACCTCGATTTACACGGTTTCGCTATAATACCTCGATTTACACGGTTTCGTTTTATACCTCGATTTACACGATCATTAATTTTACACGGTTTTGCTTTAATACCTCGATTTACACGGTAATTAATTTACACGGTTTCGATTTTATACCTCGATTTACACGGTAATTAATTTACACGGTTTCGCTTTTATACATCGATTTACACGGTTTCGCTATATACCTTGATTTACACGGTAATTTACACGGTTTCGCTTTTATACCTCGATTAAAACGGTCATTCATTTACCTCGCTTTTTACCTCGTTTACACGGTAATTAATTTACACGGTTTCGCTTTTATACCTCAGTTTACACGCTTTTGCTTTTATACCTCGATTTACACGGTAATTTATTTACACGGTTTCGCTTTTATACCTCGATTTACACGGTAATTTACACGGTTTCGCTTTTATACCTCGATTAACACGGTCATTCATTTACCTCGCTTTTTACCTCGTTTACACGGTAATTAATTTACACGGTTTCGCTTTTATACCTCATTTACAGGGTTTAGATTTTATAACTCGATTTACACGGTAATTAATTTACATGGTTTCGCTTATACCTCGATTTACACGGTAATTAATTTACACGGTTTCGATTTTATACCTCGATTTACACGGTAATTTACACGGTTTCGCTTTTATACCTCGATTTACACGGTAATAAATTTACACGGTTTTGCTTTTATACCTCGATTTACACGGTAATTAATTTACACGGTTTCGCTTTTATACCTCAGTTTACACGCTTTTGCTTTTATACCTCGATTTACACGGTAATTTATTTACACGGTTTCGATTTTATACCTCGATTAACACGGTAATTTACACGGTTTCGCTTTTATACCTCGATTTACACGGTAACTTATTTACACGGTTTCGATTTTATACCTCGATTTACACGGTAATTTACACGGTTTTGCTGTTATACCTCGATTTACACGGTAATTAATTTACACGGTTTACTTTTATACCTCGATTTACACGGTAATTAATTTACACGGTTTCGCTTTTATACTTCAGTTTACACGCTTTTGCTTTTATACCTCGATTTACACGGTAATTAATTTGCACGGTTTCGATTTTATACCTCGATTTACACGGTAACTTACACGGTTTCGCTTTTATACCTCGATTTACACGGTAATTAATTTACACGGTTTTGCTTTTATACCTCGATTTACACGGTTTCGCTTTTATACCTCGATTAACACGGTCATTCATTTACTTCGCTTTTTACCTCGTTTACACGGTAATTAATTTACACGGTTTCGCTTTTACACCTCGATTTACACGGTAATTAATTTGCACGGTTTTGCTTTTATACCTCGATTTACACGGTTTCGCTTTTATACCCCGATTAACACGGTCATTCATTTACTTCGCTTTTTACCTCGTTTACACGGTAATTAATTTACACAGTTTCGCTTTTCTACCTCGATTTACACGGTAATTTACACGGTTTCGCTTTTATTCCTCATTTACAGGGTTTAGATTTTATAACTCGATTTACACGGTAATTAATTTACACGGTTTCGATTTTATACCTCGATTTACACGGTAATTTACACGGTTTCGCTTTTATACCTCGATTTATACGGTAATTAATTTACACGGTTTCAATTTTATACCTCGATTTACACGGTAATTAATTTACACGGTTTCGCTTTTATACCTCATTTTACACGCTTTTGCTTTTATACCTCGATTTACACGGTAATTTATTTACATGGTTTCGCTTTTATACCTCGATTTACACGGTAATTTACACGGTTTCGCTTTTATACCTCGATTAACACGGTAATTAATTTACACAGTTTCGCTTTTCTACCTCGATTTACACGGTAATTTACACGGTTTCGCTTTTATACTTCAGTTTACACGCTTTTGCTTTTATACCTCGATTTACACGGTAATTAATTTACACGGTTTCGATTTTATACCTCGATTTACACGGTAACTTACACGGTTTCGCTTTTATACCTCGATTTACACGGTAATTAATTTACACGGTTTTGTTTTTATACCTCGATTTACACGGTTTCGCTTTTATACCTCGATTAACACGGTCATTCATTTACCTCGCTTTTTACCTCGTTTACACGGTTATTAATTTACACGGTCTCGCTTTTACACCTCGATTTACACGGTAATTAATTTGCACGGTTTTGCTTTTATACCTCGATTTACACGATAATTTACACGGTTTCGCTTTTATACCTTGATTTACACGGTAATTAATTTACACGGTTTCGCTTTTATACCTCAATTTACCTCGATTTTCGCTTTTATACCTCGATTAACACGGTCATTCATTTACCTCGCTTTTTACCTCGTTTACACGGTAATTAATTTACACGGTTTCGCTTTTATACCTCAATTTACACTGTAATTAATTTACACAGTTTCGCATTTCTACCTCGATTTACACGATAATTTACACGGTTTCGCTTTTATACCTTGATTTACACGGTAATTAATTTACACGGTTTCGCTTTTATACCTCAATTTACACGGTAATTAATTTACACAGTTTCGCTTTTCTACCTCGATTTACACGATAATTTACACGGTTTCGCTTTTATACCTTGATTTACACGGTAATTAATTTACACGGTTTTGCTTTTATACCTCGATTTACACGGTAATTAATTTACACGGTTTCGATTTTATACCTCGATTTACACGGTAATTTACACGGTTTCGCTTTTATACCTCGATTTACACGGTAATTAATTTACACGGTTTTGCTTTTATACCTCGATTTACACGGTAATTAATTTACACGGTTTCGATTTTATACCTCGATTTACACGGTAATTTACACGGTTTCGCTTTTATACCTTGATTTACACGGTAATTAGTTTACACGGTTTTGCTTTTATACCTCGATTTACACGGTTTCGCTTTTATACCTCGATTTACACGGTAATTAATTTACACGGTTTTGCTTTTATACCTTGATTTACACGGTAATTAATTTACACGGTTTCGATTTTATACATCGATTTACACGGTAATTTACACGGTTTCGCTTTTATACCTCGATTTACACGGTAATTAATTTACACGGTTTTGCTTTTATACCTCGATTTACACGGGTTCGCTTTTATACCTCGATTAACACGGTCATTCATTTACACGGTTTTCATTCATTTACACGGTCATGCAGTATCACATCCATGCAAAAAAACCGTGTTAAAGAGAAACCGTGTAAATTAGTAACCGTGTAAATCGAGGTATAAAATCGAAACCGTGTAAATTAATTACCGTGTAAATCGAGGTATGAGTGTGCTGTATTAATTTGAATAATATCAATCTTGGGTTACGACTTATTAGGTTTATGTGTAATTATATCTATCATTTTAGATATCACCTGCAGGCGTTTAGACATTTATACGTGTTGGCGGTGGAGCCCAGGCTAGTGATTCCAAAGGACATCAGCATGGGCAAGATGTGTTACGCGAATATAAGCGTGATAAAGTTGGATGGCACGGCTATAAATCTCCGAGGTCCCGGTTTGATCCCCGACCTCAACTCCCTCTATAAGGTCTACATAAAGGACGAACGTTACTGGCCCGTGGTGTTCGAGCGCGAAAGAAACTGGGAACAATTACTGTAAACACATTAAACTATTTAGTAATAATTATTACTATTTAATTATTAACCCTTAACTACCTAGCATACAAAAATATTCGCGGTTTTATATACGACAGGATCTGTGAGGCGTATGGCAGGTGGTTAAGGGTTAATATATCAATTATTACACTAATTATTTATTTTATTATTTTGCAGCAAGTTGTTGTCTTCGTGTTGTTGCATCGATGTCAAGCAACGCGCCGGTTGTTTGAGTTATACGGAGGACAAGCTAGGTTTCCGCAGTGACCTGGCTCATACGTTGACAAAGTCCAAGGTTTTGCCTTGGGATCCCTTGCCTAAAGCCATCGAGTCGTTTTCTTCAGATTCCATCGTTAAGCACTTCACCGATCACTTCTTAAACGTCCACGGTTCCGATACTGCCGGACCCACTGAGGCCAAATTTAAACAAAACATTACCAGAGCTACGTACGATTGCGTCGTTAAGGACAAACTATCTGTTTTACCTATTTTCATTAACTTAATTAAGGTTAGTAAACGTAGATATTTTATAGTTGGATTAGACTAGATCACTCGCTACACAGTTAAAACTAAACGAAACAGAGTTTTCTATAGTCCATTTTTTTTAAGAATGCAGTATAGGGAAGATAGGGCTTATTTAACTTTGTTCTCTGATTGAGACTTAAAGCGAGGAGAAGTTCACACCGACGATATTTACTTCTCCATCTTTCTCACAACACTGTTAAAACTAGATTAGACTATATAAAATCTGTCTAATCTGTTCTACCTAGTTTTAACTGCTAGATTTTACTATTTTATACTTTTACTAGACAAGACTAGACTTTCTGGTAGGGGAGACAACAACTAGGGCGGTTTTAATTAACCGTCCGGGCTGCCCACCCTGAATGAATGCAAAATATGCGATACCAGGGTGGCACATACTAAAAGCCAAGGTGGAATAGGGGGTTTTGCGAGAGCTTCCCCCGAACCACTTTTTATAGACATGTCTAGACTTTATGATTGATCTGGTCTAGTCTAAATATTTAAAACTAATATAATTTTCTTATTTTTAGATTGTTAAGGATTTGAATGGTTCGATGAGCTCTATCGAGCTGTGGCATTTAAAATTGATAACTTCGTTTGTGTTGCGGAATAAGTTATCGTCGTGCCTAACTAGTCCCGAATTGGTGTTGTCTTTGCATCAGCAGGCTCTGATGTTGATTGATAATTGGGAGCCGGCGCTGAGAAGTTTGCTCAGATCGTATGTTTTGAGTGGAGAACTGGGGACGTGTCCCGAGCCGTTGGCCCAGCAACTGGCCAATTACATTACGTTCTACAACTTGCCGCTGGATCTGGGCTTCAAAGATGAGGAAATACTGGAAGTCATGTGCAAGCTTGGCGAGTTGAGATGCAATTCCGAGACGGTCGATAAGGTTCTGAGGATTTTAAATTATGTGCGGTGAATTGTTTTTTTTTTTTGGTAAATATATTTAATTCAATTTAGTTTGCCATGTTTAATAGACCTTTTTGGCCTCCTGAATTGTAAAGCTAGTTTTGACATCGTGTATACATCAAGCAAAACTAGAATTTTACTCAAAATTGTAGTTTAATTTGTCATGTTTTTGTCGTTTTTACTCAAAATATTGTGCTACCATGCGGTAAAGTCACTTTCCCGCATTGTAGCCGTACTTTACAACGTTGTGCCAAATAAAATAATTTTCATAGAAGAAAGTTTTTATGTGGGCATGTGTTATTTTCCATGTTTTTCGGGCTTCTTTTTGACGTATAACCGGTGAAAATAATAAAATGTGCCCGAAACTTTCATATTCCCGCCTTTTAAACATGGCGGATGCGCATGCGCTTTACTAACGGTAAAAACGTCTATTGGATCATGCTTTCCACTTGATTTTATCCGGCCCGCGTAACAATTTTCAAATCTTGTTAAGACTATCCGGCAGAGTTCACGCTGTCTTAACTTTTGAACGGTTTACTGCAGAGACTTCTACTCTTCACCAATCGATTTAGCGTATCAAAATTAGTAAGAAAACTTATATAATATTCCATAGGAAACGCTGTACACAATCACACATTTTCTACTGATTTGATGCTGTCATAACTTTTGAACCGCTCACCACAGAGACTTCTAGTCTTCGCCAATCGATTCAGCGTCCCAAAATTAGTCGGAGAACGTATATAATATTCCCTGGGAAGCTTTCAGTTAAGAAATACCATCAATTCGGGGAGTCTAGACAGCGTAAACGACGAAATGCGAGAAAATCGATTTTGTCAAAATCGATATTTTTTTAGTTACAGCAAAATTTAAAAACGTTTCTGAAAGCATCTTTGCTGCTGATTACATATATGCAAATTATATTTCGCTACCTCTTTTTTAAGAAATTTTTATGAAATTTCGGCGCTCTAGTGGAGATCTCGGAAAGTCGTGAATTTACCGCTGACAATCTTAGTGTATCGATAGGAAAATGACCATCTGAAAACGAAGCCGCAATCCGTTTTTAATTATCTGCAACCGTTTCCGAGATATCTACTTAGCAAATCGAGAATCGGGTACATTTCAGTTTGAAATTTATCGACGAATTATTGAATATTTCCGGACAATTTACACATCGACTTGTTCGTCTTGTCGGGTAGTTTCTGGGTGCCCAAAATGACTTCCCTCCTCTTTACCGTTTTCGAAAAAATCGAAAAAAACCGAAAAAGCGTATATTTTTCGAACGAAAGATGGAAATTTTTTGTCGAAAATTTGTTTGCAAATTTTTTCCTGATTTTTTTTTGGTTACACGAAGAAAATCGAAGTGCTGAAAACGGTTTTCCAGTTTATTTCGCTCAAAAGTTACAAATAAACAAATTTTATATTTTTTATCGCTGTACACAGTCACACATTTCCTACTGATTTGACGCTGTCATAACTTTTGAACCGCTCACCACAGAGACTTCTAGTTTTCACCAATCGATTCAGCGTCCCAAAATTAGTCGGAGAACGATATAATATTCCATGGGAAGCTTTCAGTTAAGAAATACCAGCGACTCGAGAAGTCTAGACCGCGGAAACAACGAAATGCGAGAAAATCAATTTTTTAAAAATAGTTATTTTTTGAGTTACAGCAAAATTTTAAAACGTTTATGAAAGCATTTTTGCTGCTGATTACAGATATGCAAATTATATTTCGCTGGCTCTTTCGGTTCACTTTCGCCTGCAAAAATTGAAGAAATTTTTATGAAATTTCGGCGCTCTAGTGGAGATCTCGGAAAGTCGTGAATTTACCGCGGACAATCTTAGTGTATCGATAGGAAAATGACCTTCTGAAAACGATGCCGCAATCCATTTTTAATTATCTGCAACCGTTTCCGAGATATCTACTTAGCAAATCGAGAATCGGGTAAATTTCAGTTTGAAATTTATCGACGAATTATTGAATATTTCCCGACAATTTACACATCGACTTGTTCGTCTTGTCGGTTAGTTTCTGTGTGCCCAAAATGATTTCGCTGTCCTTTACCGTTTTCGAAAAAATCGAATAAAACCGAAAAAACATTTATTTTTTTGAACGAAATGATAAAAAAAATTTGTCGGAAATTTTTATCGGAAATTTTTTTCATGATTTTTTTTTGTCACACGAAGGAAATCGAATACTGTAAACGGTTTTCCAGTTTATTTCGTTCTAAAGTTACAAATAATCAAATTTTATATTTTTTTCGCTGTAGGTACTCAATCACACATTTCCTACTGATTAGTCGCTGTCATAACTTTTGAACCGCTCACCACAGAGACTTCTAGTCTCCACCAATCGATTCAGCGTCCCAAAATTAGTCCGAGAACGTATATAATATTCCCTGGGAAGCTTTCAGTTAAGAAATACTATCGTCTCGGGAAGTCTAAACCGCTGAAACGACGAAATGCGAGAAAATCGATTTTTTCAAAATCGTTATTTTTTGAGTCACGGCAAAATTTAAAAACGTTTACGAAAGCATTTTTGCTGCTGATTACAGATATGCAAATTATATTTCGCTAGCTCTTTCGGTTCACTTTCGCCTGCAAAAATTAAAGAAATTTTTATGAAATTTCGGCGCTCTAGTGGAGATCTCGGAAAGTCGTGAATTTATCGCGCACAATCTTAGTGTATCGATAGCAAAATGACGTTCTGAAAACGATGCCGCAATCCGTTTTTAATTATCTTTAACCGTTTCCGAGATATCTACTTAGCAAATCGAGAATCGGGTAAATTTCAGTTTGAAATTTATCGATGAATTATTGAATATTTCCGGACAATTTACACATCGACTTGTTCGTCTTGTCGTGTAGTTTCGGTGTGCCCAAAATGATTTAGCTGTTCTTTACCATTTTCGAAAAAATCGAATAAAACCGAAAAAACATGTATTTTTCGACCGAAATGATGACATTTTTTTCTCGAAATTTTGTTTGCAAATTTTTTTCATGATTTTTTTTTGTCACACGAAGGAAATCGAATACTGAAAACGGTTTTCCAGTTTATTTCGCTCTAAAGTTAAAAATAAACAAATTTTATATTTTTTTTCGCTGTACACAATCATACATTTCCTATTGATTTGACGCTGCCATAGCTTTTGAACCGCTCACCACAGAGACTTCTAGTTTTCACCAATCGATTCAGCGTCCCAAAATTAGTCGGAGAACGTATATAATATTCCCTGGGAAGCTTTCAGTTAAGAAATACCATCGACTCGGGGAGTCTAGACTGCGGAAACGACGAAATGCGAGAAAATCGATTTTTTCAAAATCGTTATTTTTTGAGTCACAGCAAAATTTGAAAACGTTTCTGAAAGCATTTTTACTGCTGATTACTGATATGCAAATTATATTTCGCTAGCTCTTTCGGGTCAATTTCGCCTGCAAAAATTGAAGAAATTTTTATTAAATTTCGGCGCTCTAGTGGAGATCTCGGAAAGTCGTAAATATTAACAATTACAATCTTAAAACAAATATTACAATCTTAGTGTATCGATAGGAAAATGACCTTCTGAAAACGATGCCGCAATCCGTTTTTAATTATCTGCAACCGTTGCCGAGATATCTACTTAGCAAAACGAGAATCGGGTAAATTTCAGTTTGAAATTTATGGACGAATTATTGAATATTTCCGGACAATTTATACATAGACTTGTTCGTCTTGTCGGGTAGTTTCTGTGTGCCTAAAATGATTTCGCTGCTCTTTACCGTTTTCGAAAAAATCGAATAAAACCGAAAAAGCATGTATTTTTCGAACGAAATGATGAAAAAATTTTGTCGAAAATTTTGTTGCTAATTTTTTTCGTGATTTTTTTTTGGTCACGAAGGAAAACGAAAAGGGTTTTTAAGTTTATATCACTCTAAAGTTACAAATAAACGAATTTTATATTTTTTTTCGCTGTACACAATCACACATTTCCTACTGATTTGACGCTGTCATAACTTTTGAACCGCTCACCACAGAGATTTCTAGTCTTCACCAATTAATTAAGCGTCCCAAAATTAGTCGTAGAACGTATATAATATTCCATGGGAAGCTTTCAGTTAAGAAATACCATCGGCTCGGGAAGTCTAGAGCAGGGGTGGGGAACCTTTTTATCATGGAAGGCCACTTTAAATTTCGTGTATAATACAGAGGCCGCATAAAAATATTAAAATTCTTGAGCGTGTGGGGTTTCAAAGCTAAAAAAAGGCCAGCACTTTATTAACATTTTGTTAGAAAAAAATAGATACAGAACTAACAGAAAGACTACGATCACTTTTACAACTGAATAGTCTGCAAGTACGAACCTCTGTCCTCGTTTATTTTAATGCTATGCTGTCGCGTATCAGGGGCTGCAATCCATCAAAGAGTTTGGGCACAATTTGGGAACAGTGTCTCGCAACGGAGTGTCTACGAATGGATGAAAAATTCGAAAATGGTACGACCATGACGGGACCATTTTTTAATTTTTCAATATTTTCGTAGACACTGTAGCGACAAAATACGAAAGTCTTTCATGAAATGCGGCCTCTGGTACACCTTCCGACCACTAAAACCCACTGAAAAAATCACTGCTCGTTCCTCTTTGGTACAAAATTCTAATGGAGCGGCCACGATCTATCTGCTATAAAAGGAAGACAAATTGAGGAATTGGGATCAAAATAAACGAGGTCAGGCGTCAGTATGAACAATGTAAGAGTTATGCCAAACATTGCAAATAACTTTTGACTCACCCTCGTAATTTAATGGGATTTTTGAGTTTGTTTTTTATTGGAAAGAAATTGAATATTAGGTTCCAACTTTGTAACTCGTAACTTCAATTGGTCTTCTAAATGTGCATCAGTTATCCGGGTCCTTAATTCGTTCTTAATTTGTGTTAAATATGAAAAAGTTGATTTACAGCAGTATGTAGTTCCAAAGCAAGAAAGCAATCGACGAGCATGTTGACGTAACTTTGGATATTCAACTGCATTTTTCCATATTTCCACTACGTCTTTTTTGGAATCAAAAAGATTTTATATAATAGTATCTTCACATAACTCAAACAATTCCATTTGTAGTTCACTAGGTGCATTCGAAATGTCAACTAAATGTGGTTCGTACGCTAATTTCATTGTAATAGTATGTTTTTCAAAATCAGAAAACCTTTCAGTATATTCTTCAATTAATAAGTCCAAAACAGTTATGTAATCTTGGAATGTTTCACATACATATTCTTGTTCATTTATCATTTTAGCTAACTGTGGGAAATGTTCTTCAGAAATTTGTGATTGAGAGAAGAGACTTTTGAAAAATAATAACTTTTTTCTAAACGCCTGGATTTTTTGCCACATATCATATATATGTTTTGTTCTGCCTTGCAAAGAAATATTTTAATCATTTTGTTTTATCATGATATCACACAAAAATGCAGCATTTCTACAAAATTCTTCATTCAACAATTCGCATTGCTGTTGTACCTCATAAAACCTCAAAATGTCTTTTCGCAAACTTAAAACTTTGGCTAAAACTTGTCTTCTTGATAGCCAACGTACTTTTGAATGATATGGCAAATCTACACTATATGTTTCATCATCAGACATAAGCATATTTCGAAATTGACGATGTCGAGTCGCATTTGCACGTATAAAGTTAACAATTTTAATAACTTTATCCATAGTATTGCTTAAAGTAGCGGATTTAGCACAAAGATTTTGTTGGTGCAATATGCAGTGAAATGAAAATATATTTGCTAATTTTGAATTGTCTTTTTTCAGCAATGAAACGAAGCCTTCTCGTGATGCTTTCATGGAAGGTGCACCATCAGTGCACACACTCACTAAATTATCTATATTTAGTCCTGCTTCTTGGCATTTTTCTTTAAAACTGTTGTAGATATCAGCTCCACGAGTTCTTCCGGTAAGAGTACCCAATGCCAGTAGTTCCTCGAAACAAGTAAAATCTTCAGTGACAGCACGAATGAAAAACAAAACCTGAGCTGAGTCCGTTGCATCAGTAGATTCATCTAATGCTAGCGAAAAATATGTATCTTCATTTTGTATAATTGAGTGAAGCTGTTCTGTTATATTTTGCGCTAACTAGTGCTGTCTATCAGTTATGGTCCTTCTGGAAAGGGGTAATTGTTTGTATTTCTCAACTTTCTCTGAATCTAAACATCCTACTGCTTCAACAATGCAATCCTTTATCATTTCCACATCACTAAATGGTTTTCCCCGTTTTCCAAGAATATATGCTATTTTATAGGTAACATCAGTTTCAGTAGTACTTTGCTTAATAAAATTACTGAAAGCTTGTTTTTGATGCTGTTTTTCTTTTTTTAGCTTATGAAGAGCAGCTTTTCGCGCTTCTCCTTCTAGTTTAGCATATTTATAGTCTTTGTGAGAAACATAATGCTGGTTTGCATTGTATTTTTTTAATGTGGTTATTGTAGAATTGCATATCAAACAAACCATTTTATCTTTCACAGAAATGAGGAAATATTGTAGCTCCCAATCCTCGTTAAAAGTTCTGTTTCCTTCATTCAATTTTCTCTTTTTTGACATAATGGGTAAAACACAAATTAACAAATAACTAATAACTAACTTTAAACGATTTTGATAAAAATAAAACACAATAACACTAACAGACGCCACTAACAACAAACAAAAAATGTAAATTTTGCATCCGGCACGATAGGTCAGTCGAAACAACAACCAATTGTTTTAAATAAGTATTAATATTGAAATATAAATCACAACGCAGCACCTAGAAAGGAGGGAAATTTGCTGCACGTTCATTGGCCCGTTCTATCAGATCACTTGATTTAATTTTCCCAAAAGTTTTGTGTTAAACAAAGACGGTATATGACAGTTCGCTCTCACTAGGTACTCTACTTCTCTCTGGGTAGCTCGAAATTATAGGTTAAAATTAAAATATCTAAGAAGGCCGCCAAGGAAAATCAAAAAGGCCGCATGCGGTCTTAAAGCCGCAGGTTCCCCACCCCTGGTCTAGAGCGCGGAAACGACGAAATGCGAGAAAATCGATTTTTTCAAAATTGTTATTTGTTGAGTCAGCAAAAATTTAAAAACGTTTCTGAAAGCATTTTTGCTGCTGATTACAGCTATGCAAATTATATTCCGCTAGCTCTTTCAGTTCACTATCGCCTACAAGAATATTGTTAAGAAATTTCGGCGCTCAAGTAGAGGAAAGTCGTGAATTTCCCGTGGACAATCTTAGTGTATCAATAGGAAAATGACCTGAAAACGATGCCGCAATCCGTTTTTGATTATCTGCAACCGTTTCCGATACATCTACTTAGCAAATCGAGAATCGGGTAAATTTCAGTTTGAAATTTCTTGACGAATTATTGAATCTTTCCGGACAATTTACACATCGTCTTGTTCATCTTGTCGTGTAGTTTCTGTGTGGCGAAAATGAAAATTTCCAGTAATACAAATATTATTGATAAGTTGTTTAGGATTCCAAGAAAGAGAATAATAGAAAGGAAAGGAATTCCGTTCGTAGAAAAATCGACCGGGCGTTTAGTTAGTCATAACACTCGCATCATTCCCCTTAATCAATTTTTTTAATAAAAAGGGCGCAGGTCAATATTTTCAAGAATATTACCGCGATAGTTATATATACATGTACGCTCCGATCAATCGCAAACGGAACGGCGGCGAGCGCGAGCTGTCGCGATGAGACGATGCCGAATCTGTGGGAATTCCTGGGCTGCGGGCCGCCATCGTCCGCTTCGAGACACCGAAATCTGCACGACGGCCTCTTCCAAATCGCCTCGCAGACGTGCAGTCTGCTCGTGCAGGTCAACAACACCAACAACATCACCATCGGCGACAACACCACCAACATCCATTGCTCGAACCCCGCGACCACCGCGTCCGAAGTCGCCGCGCACAATGATCGCGAGCAGCTGCTCCTCCTCTTCCCTCCGGCCAACAAATCCCGGTACAAACCTGTTGGAACCTTAAGGAAACCAAGGCTTTCGGTAAGAAAACAATTTTTAATTACAACAAAATTGATTTAGAATAGTTTCACGAAAATTACGGAATTTGTTTATAAATACAAAACTTGAAACTTGTTGACAATGGTGAAATCTTAAGACTTATTATGTGATATTGTGCTTGAAGCATTGCCTAAATGTTGAAACTTTTTTCGTGTCGTAATCTAATCAATGTGTAAGCCACTTGAAAATTACCTTCAACTGTCGAAACTCGAGTAAAGTGTGTAGAGTTATACGACTAACAAGTTATATATTTTCACAAAAATTATTGTCATTATTTGTTAATGAATAATAGTATATTAAAGAACTAGTTCAATAAGCGCGATTTTTTAGCACGCGTCCATGTTTAGAAAACGACGAGCGTAGCGAGTCGTTTTCTGAACATGGACGCGTGCTGAAAAATCGCGCTTATTGAACTAGTTATTTAATATAATATTTTCTATTTTGCGTCTATAATGACGTCGTTAAAGCACTCATATGGGTTCGTTAATGGCTCGCCGAGTGCGATACAATTTTCTCAATATGTTTCGGAGATTTTTTTATTTAGCACAAATGGCACAAAAGGGCGCAATAATCGCACAAAAGCCCTAAAAAATAGTTTAAAGAAAGAGTTCAATAAGCGCGATTGTTCAGCACGCGCCCATGTTTAGAAAACTCCTCGCTGCGCTCGTCGTTTTCTAAACATGGGCGCGTGCTGAAAAATCGCGCTTATTTAACTAGTTCTTTAATACAATATTTTCTATTTTGCGTCTATAATGAAGTCATTAAAGCATTCATATGGGTTCGTTAATGGCTCGCCGTGTGCGATATAATTTTCTCAATGTTGCAACAGAAATGGCATAAAAGGGCACAAAATAGAACAAATCCTCGCTGCGCTCGCTCGCTGCTCGCTCGCTGCGCTCCTCGCTGCGCTCGTCGTTTTCTAAACATGGACGCGTGCTGAAAAATCGCGCTTATTGAACTAGTTCTTTAAACTATGTTTTGCGCCCTTTTTTCCCATTTCTAAGTAAAAAAATCGCCGATACATATTGGGAAAATTGTGTCGCACTCGGCCAGCCATTAACGAACCCATATGAGTGTTTTAATGACTTCACTATAGACGCAAAATAGAAAAATGAATTTACATCTCAAATATCTCTGTACTAACTCTCTAATTCATTCTACTCATTCGTGTTATCGTACATCATCTTCATATAACATGTGATGTCATATAACATTCATATATGTGATATCATATAACTTTCGCGATATCATGGAACATCTTTAAGTGATTCTGTTTATTTGAAATAGCTGTACAAGGCGGCCTGTAATAATTTAAACAGTTTGCAAGTGTTCCAATTTCGTTATTATTTCAACCCGAATCGATAGATTCGGTCAATCTAGGTCAAATATTTAAGCGCTCCGACGACCTTGCCCTTTTTCTTTGCTTTCGCTATTAGCACTAAAAGCTACTCAAAGTTTCATAACGTGCAAATGGCACTCAATAATTCATGTGGAAATCCTCACTTGTTATAAAAAAGGGCTTTGGATTCAAATTTCCCAGTAAATTGAAATAAAAATTTTTTGCAAAAACCAATTTTCTCGCATTTTCGCCGATTTCACTATATTATAACTTTTGAACGGTTTAACATAGAGACTTCTAGTTTTCACCAATCGATTCATCATCTCAAAATTAGTCGGAAAATATATATCATATTCCTACAAAGCTATAATTTAAAAAATACCATTGTTCGCGCCAATTTTAGTTAATTTGTATTTTTAATTTAACATTTGAATCGATTTCGGCACCGAGCAACAGAAGGCGAAAGGTGTATCGACCTGGGCCGAAATCGCGCGATTTATAAATTTTTCACTTTGCGAATTTATATTATTAGAGAGTATGCTTCGAGTGTGAGAAGCGAAAAAACAAAAATCGAGGAGCGAACGAAGCTCGACCGACACGTGCACGCATCTTTAAGTTTACCGTTTTAAGTCAAGTTAACCAGAGGTTTAATCACGAGCCCAAAGGGCTGAGCGGCATCCAACGTCTGGAAGACAACAATTTTAAGGGAATCCCTCCACTTATTATCCCCATTTCCTCCCTAAAAAAAAGGCGCCGGAAGGACGATCACACGTGGCGGAGACGCGAACAGCCCTAACAAGTAAGTGATTAGACCAGCCCTGTTTTAAAACTGGAAAATTTGATTTTCGTGAGACACGGTCCAAACAGCCATCGATCCGCTGAAGAAATTTTAAATCACTTCTCGGGCAATTTCCAACCGATTTCCGCAAATTTGATCTCGCAGGATGCGTGAAGAATTGGGCTAAATTTTTATGCAAGAAAAAGTTGCAATAAGTGAGAGGAAGATAACTCGGCAAAGACAAAGGTATACTTAGACAACCCTAGAAAAACATGAATAGATCAAGAAAACTAAAGAACTAAGACTAGATAGACGAAACATTAATAATTAGTTAGGTTATCTATGTATATATGTATATCTGTGATATAATTCGATATAGAAAATGATTAAAGAGCTCAAGACTCTGACCTAACCTAACATATGAATGGATTTCGGCACCGAGCAACAGAAGGGGAAAGGTGTATCGACCTGGGCCGAAATCGCGCGATTTACTTATCAATTTACTTGGCGAATTTATATTTTTCGGGAGTGTGCTTCGAGTGCGAGAAGCGTAGAGACAAGAATCGAAGCGCGAACGAAGCTCGACCGACACGTGCACGCATCGTTTTAAGTCAAGTTAGCCAGAGGTGTAATCACGAGCCCAAAGGGCTGAAGCGGCATCCAACGTCTGGAAGACAACAATTTTAAGGGAATCCCCCCACTTATTACCCCCATTTCCTCCCTAAAAAAAGGCGCCGGAAGGACGATCACACGTGGCGGAGACGCGAACAGCCCTAACAGGTAAGTGGTTAGACCAACCCTGTTTTAAAATTGGAAAATTTGATTTTCGTGAGACACGGTCCAAACAACCATCGATGGCGCCGCAAAAATTAATAATTAATTAGGTTATTTGTGTATATGTGTATATCTGTGATATAATTCGATATAGAAAATGATTAAAGAGCTCAAGACTCTGAAGTGTTGTAATTTCAAATGTCCCGCCAAATTATGTGCAAAAATATAATTATTAAATTTCCACAATTCTGCCGTTTCTATTTATTACATTTCCCAATGTAATTCTGGAAAATCAATGAGTAAATTATAATATAATAAATAATATATAAACATTGGACAATATTGAGAAAGATATTTTATAAATGATTTGTTTTAATTTTTGGTGCATCAGCTGTTCGGCTAACTTCATTGGCAACAAGTGTGTTTACAGTCGCGCAGTTAACGTTGCAGTGAACGGTTGTGAATTGTTGTGTCGCGGTATCAAATGCAATTCAATTTGCACTGAAATGAAAATAAAAACTGCGATTGAAGCCAAAACGAACGATGTAAGTACGAACTATTAAGTTATTTATCTATTTGTACGCGGAGCCATTCATAAATTTTAATTTTTTTCCCTAAAAAAAAAGCAAAAACAAAACAAAGGAATTTAAGTAATGCAAACGTTTTACGATAAACTGTGATTCATATTTGCTTTGTTGTCATTTGCATATTAAGCGTTTTCATAAAGATTTTCTTATAACCTTGCAAATGTACTTTTTTAATTGTTTTTTTTTTTAATAAAGAAAATCTATAAACATAATATGCTAATGACGACAAAACAAATGCGTTTTATTTAGTTTTCCTGTAGTCAGGATCGGACTTGGGTATTGTGAGCCCTAGATGTAGATTGTTGATTTCGGTAGTGACGTGTGGTGATTTTGTTAAAGCGGCCCGTAGGGGTAAATAGTACAGTTGTTGGTCAGTAGGTAGTGATTGGTCATCATTTGAAAACTATAATAATAATAATAAGTTTATTTTCCAGCAGACAATATTTGTCTATAATGGACAAATCATAATAAAAATACATTAAATAAATATAGGTAACAAGATAAAGGACAGATCATAATAAAAATACATAAAATACATTACAAAATTAACTAAGATATCAAGGTGTAGGTCGAGTAGCAAAATGGGCAGTTAATTGCTTCTTAACTGCACGTTTATTGAACTGGACGTCGAATAAATCAAACTCCGAGTTTTGTGAATATAAATTATTGTAGAGTCTGAGGCACCTAATCAATGGGGAATTGAAGTGGTGAAATGTGCTAGGTATGTTGAAATAAAAGGTTAAGTGACTCCTACTTTCTGTTCTCGGTACGGCAATGTAAATCTCGCTTAGGATTGACGGGCAATGTATTGCTCCTGTTAATATTTTTTGTAAAAAGATCAAAGCGATAATATCTCTCCTGCATAATAAGGAGTCGAGCCCAGACAAGTCTAGGAGCCAAGCCTCATCGACATGCATCACAGGATAATAGCCACACATTTTAAAGAAAACATATTTGGCAAACTTCCGCTGCACTCTTTCCAAAAAACGGATGTGTAATTGACTACATGGCATCCAAACAACAGTGCAGTATTCCAATTTGGAGCGCACAAAAGCATAATATAGCGCTTTTATGGAGGTGATGCTAGTGAAGTCTCTAGTGTTTCTAAAAATGAAACCTAACACTTTGAATGCATTATTAACAGTCTTTGTAATGTGAGGTACAAAGGTGAGCCTAGTATCCATAGTTACACCGAGATCTAAAATTTTATCGCATGACACTAGCGGGTAACCATTGATATTGTGATAAAATCTGACAGTTTGAGTTTTCCTTGTAAAGCTGATTTTTTTGCATTTACTAATGTTAAGTTCCAAACTATTTTTCGTACACCATGCGTTCAACTGGTCTATGCTATTTTGCAGAAGTAAACAATCAGATTTGGCACCAATGATCTTGGCTATCTTGAGATCATCAGCATAAATAAACACTCTACAGTCAACACTACTAACAACATCATTGTAAAAAATTATAAAAAGTAGAGGCCCCAAATTGGAACCTTGAATAACTTCACTGGAGGTGCAGTAAACGTCCGATTTGAAACCGCCGTATTCAACAAATTGTGCCCTATCAGCCAGAAGAGACTTAATTAGCTTTAAGAAACCATTACACAGTCCAAACCCACCCAGTTTGTTTAACAAAATGCAATGGTTTACATGGTCAAAAGCTTTAGATAAGTCGGTATATATGACATCCACTTGGAAACGAACGTCTAGAGCTTTTGATACAAATTGTGTAAACTCAACCAGGTTGGTGGCAGTGGACTTGCCTTTTATAAAGCCATGCTGTTCTGGAGCTAATCTGGTGATCACATGGGAGTAAAGAATGTCAGATACAATACAATCAAATAGTTTAGCAAAGTTGCACAAGAGAGCAATCGGACGGTAATTTCGTATCTGGGTTTTGTCACCGGACTTGAACACAGGGATAACACGACTCATTTTGAACATTAACGGGTAGACTGATGTGTTTAACATTAGGTTAAATAAGTGGCATAACGGAACCAGCAAACAGTGAATAGAGTCAACAATAATAAAGGAGGGTATGTTGTCAGGCCCGCATACATTGTTCGATCTGATTTTACCAACAGACTTGAGGATGTCACATTCACTGATGGTGAACGAGTTGAGAGAGAGTTGATTAACACTTATATTGCTATCATGTACAGAAGCACAGCATTTTTCTCCACAGTTGTCACAGGGCGAGTGACTATCACAATTAAATACACTTGCGAAGTGGTCGGCAAACGCATCGACAATATCTTGCTGGTTCTCCAAGAGCTTATCACCATATATCATGGAGCCCGGCACACTCGTTGACCTTTTCTTTTGATTGATGAATTTCCAGAACTTATTAGGATCAGTTCGCAGGGAGTCCTCAGCAGACGCAATAAAACGCTTATAATCACGACGAGTTGCTTGTTTTATATCATGATGTAAACTCTTCACAGTCTCAAGGTGACATGTAAGTTTGGTTTTCTTATAACGATTCCAGGACCTGTTTTTTTCTTTGATTAAGGCAATTGTGGCGTTGGTAAACCACATTGGATAGTGGGCAGTCTTGGGAGATAGGCTTGGTTTAGGAACGAATTTATCCATCAACTCGTAGAGGACACCATAAAAATAAGAACAAACAGATTCCACGTCGTTTATCAATAATATAGCAGACCAGTCTACACAGGCGAGGGCAGCGTATAATTCGATGAAATTCGCTTTGCGGAAATTGTACTTGGTTGGATCTTCTTTTCTTGGAAACTGGGTCATTAGTCGTAGATCACAACTTAGGCTGATGTCAAGGCAGGGGTGGTGCAGGTCCTCAGGTACTAAAGGATCTTGTTGCTTATGTACTACAGTGGACAGGTGCTCTGTTGTCAATATCAAGTCTAAAATTCTGTTATTCGAGTTGACAATTGTATTTTGTTGTTTTAAATTGTGAAGTGATATAAACTGTGTAAGCCTCACATACAACATAGATGTTCTTGCTCCGGACATGCACTCAGTTAGTTCTGGTATATTGAAATCACCAACTAACAAAGCAGGGCGAGAAAAGTCAATAGATGATTCAAGATATTCAAAAAGTTGGGCATAATCATCTAATTGAGTGGCTGGAGGAATGTATAACACAATAATAGTGAGACAGGCAATTTTTATAGCTAGCAGTTCGGTATTGACAATAGGAGATACTAAATTGAGATTATAAGAGCTGAAGTTGTTCCTTAAAGCAGCCAGTACACCTCCACCTCTGCCATAAGATCTATCGCACCTAAAGACATTGAAATCCTTGGTAAATAATTCACATGAGTTGACATGAGACTGTAGCCAAGTTTCCGTTAATAGTATTACGTCCGCTATATAACTATATAACTATATAAAACTATATAACTATAAGACAATCTTTTGGTGACATAATTGTTTATTAACAGAAGAAAATTCTATATTCTTTTCTGTATTGGATACAACCCATAACTTTGCTATAACTTAAAGTTTCATGTGTGTATTTAATTAATAAAATGACCAGTCCGAGATTTACGTCATTTTAGACAGAAATGTACAAAAAGTAACCTTACTATTTCTAGATATTTTCATGATTTAATAATGATTTTTATGCTGATTTATGGCATTTGTAAATGAATACAGGTTTAAATTATCGAAATAAATTTTTTTTTAATAAAAATAAAGTACTGACTGAAAAATATGATAAGACAATAAATATCGCACGATAAATAGTTTTCATAGTGATAGATCATCCGACCAATTAGTATTTTGACCTTAGAGTAACTATGTGACAGTTATTCCTAGAGTGTTTAACCTACAAATAAGAGGACAAGAAAAATATTTTCAGTACACAATTTTAAAGCAATTAAAAATGAAAAATCTATTTTACTTGAATTTATTTATGTATTTGTTATTGTAGTTAGTGAAAATACTAATTTATTTATTTCTAGATTAAATACGCTAGTGTTAATATACATAAAATGGCAAACCTAAGAAAAGGTACAATCTTAAAACAATTGGAATACAGCCTGAATATATAAATATATTCAACCTTTCCGGAGCTTTATAACAATTACTGAGTCTTTTTAGGACTACCGAAACAAATCTCGTTTGAAATATGCCAGTTATTTACCAGTTTTATAAAAAAATATACGGATAATCAAATTGAAGATACTATTGATGCAGTTTAAAATGGGATGTCACAATGCACAGCTTCAAAAAAGTATGGTATTCCCAAACCAAAAATTCAATTTATAATTAGTGATGTGTTCATCAAATCTACTACAGGTCCGTCTCCTGTATTAAATGCAGAAGAGGACCTAGTACATTGGATAATTGATTGTCAACGAAGAGGATTTCCTAGAAGAAAGATCAATACAAGCTATTGTCAAAGAGTTTTTGGATCAAAGTAAAAAATCCTTTTTGTGACAATGTTCTAGGACAGCGTTTCTCAAAGTGTGCTCCGCGGAGCCCTGGGGTTCCGCGAGCTACCCCAAAGGGCTCCGTGAATTATAAATTGAAATCCGCTAAAAATTAATATATATATTAATAAAAAATGAACTAAAAAATTTAGATTATAGAATTTTTTTAGATTTTTAGCGGTTGATAAACACTGTCCTAAAGTGTGAAGCATGCGTGCGCGTTGCTAACTTGAGTGGCCTTGAGTCACCCTAATTTTGTTCGTACGCCCGAAAGCGAAAAACGACTTGGACGAAATCCCCGGGCTGGAGAACGGACTGGAGAATTCGGGCTGGAGACGTATCGGGACTGTGTTTTTCCCGTTCCAATCAAAAATATTAAGATAGATGACGACCGCTCCTTGGCACGTCTCAAATAAGAAACTCCACCACGACTTATGCATCAAAACAGTATCAAAAGAAATTTCAGAAAGAACAAAAGTTTATAAAGAGCGAATCACGTGTATAAAGAGCAATCATCCAAACTTTCAAGCTGTAAATCTGTTGAACACCCAAGCAGTCGCTAGACGACTAAAGAGAAAGCCGGGCTGGGTGCAAATAGTCAAAAGTCGGCCCGTGCAGACCATTGTCTCCACCGTCTGTAGATTGCGCCAAGAGTGGTCTTACAAACTAGAATTAAGTGAAATTTTTATAAAGTGAAGTGGAAGAATATTGATGTATTTTATTTTATTTATTTCTATACATTACTTATACACGGTTAGTTTCTTAAATGTGAGCATGCCGCACATGTGGGTAAATGGTTGGAAGACAATAATGCGGTCTGCCGCGTGGCCGTTTGCAAACAGCTTTTTCTTAAGTTTAGTTTGCATCAGTGTGCTCGCTCCACGCTGTCGCATATCGCGTGACTATTTGACGTGTATTGGGTTGTCTACCTACACTGTTGTCTTCGTTCGTTCTTGCGTTCGCCTTTAAGAAAGTATAGTATTATAGAGTTCCGGAAAGGTTGAGTATATTTATATATTCAAGCTTTGTTCCGTCTTTATTAAGTTTATCTGATTATCTATAATGTTGTATGGTTTTACCAATTCAAAATTTATCATTTATATCAATAACCTTCTAAGTTCATGTCTCTCTCACCAAATGTCAAAATTAAAAACATCTAACCCTAATCAACACATGGGATTTTAAGTGAGTGATTTACAAAATATTGTTCATGGAAGCAAAGCTGTGCTGATGAGAGATAAATCTCGAAACGCGTCCACAGATGGCTATCCACTCAAGGTATCGGAAAGACATGATCTTAAAAATCAATGTTATTTTTATGGTTTTTGTTGAGTGCCACGAAGGTGGACTGAAAGCTATAGAATAACTGACAAATTTCATAAGAGATTTGTTTTTTGTAGTCCTAAAAAGACTCATTAGTATTATAGAGTTCCGGAAAGGTTGAGTATATTTATAAATTCAAGCTTTGTTCCGTCTTTATTAAGTTTATCTGATTATCTATAATGTTGTATGGTTTTACCAATTCAGCCTTTAAGAAAGTTACCATGTATATATGTCGTAGTCATATAATGAAATCAGGTAGATTGTGTAAAACTGAGCCATAGCATGATCTGTCGGCAGTTGATGTAGTTCATCTAATTCGCCAATTTTATGAGGCTCTTGTTTAACTGGGATTTAGATCTTACTTACCACTTACTGATTCGACGTTTCAAGAAATGCCTAAGTACTATCATCTGATAGAAGAAAGCTACTTGTATTAATTATCAGATCTATTAATAAAGAGATAAATAAAGAAACATATTTGAGGTGGTTTCATGAACTAGCTAGTCATATCGAGTGGTTCAAATAGAATACACGAACTGTCGGCAGATCATGCAATGACTCGGTTTTACACAATCTGTCGGATTGAACTATATGACTACGACATATACATTATAAAGCGAATTTTTAATCTGCAAGTTATTAAGGATGGATCGTTGGCTTATCAAAGGAACAGCAAAAGTTGCAAGATCTCAACAATCACCTGGACCGTCTACATCCAAAAACATTGAAACTGAAACAACAGTGGATACTTGCATAAATCCAGAAAAAGAGATATCTGCTGCCACTACGAGCATATTACGTGAACCCGCCACTAAGAAAAGGAAATATGATGAAAGCTACCTGTCTCTTGGTTTTGTAGATGCTAATAATGTGCCTCAATGTGTCTTATGCAGCAAGCTTTTTCCAAATAGTTGTATGGTACCCGCAAAAATGCGTCGCCATTTGGAAACCGTACATCCAGAGTTTAAACATAAGAAAGTTGATTATTTTATTCGTAGGCGTGGTGAACTCTTAAAGCGACAAAACCTAATTGTTTCAACTTTTAAAACTGGCAACGAGAAGGCCACTGAAGCATCATACATTGTCAGTTATCGTATTGCACTGGCAGGCGAAGCTCATACAATAGCTGAGACATTGATCAAGCCTTGTGCAGTCGATATCGCTAAATATATGCTTGATGAAAGGTTGGCAAAAGAAATAACTAATGTGCCACTATCCAATGACACGGTAGCTCGCCGAATTAAGGATTTAGCAGCCAACGTAAAGGCTGAATTGATATCTCGTCTGCAATGTTGTAATTTTTCAAATGGACTAAAGCACAGACGTAGCTGGACTTGCAGTCTTGCTTGTATTTGTCCGATATCAGGATCTAAATTTGCTTGAAGAGGATCTACTTTTGTGTGAACCATTGCCAACCAATACAACTGGTGCCGAAATATTTAATATCGTGGATAACTTTTTTAATGCTCATGGTTTAGATTGGAAAAAATGTGTTGATATCTACACTGATGGTGCAAAGGCAATGGTAGGAAAAACTATTGGCGCTGTCGCAAAAATCAAGAACATGGTACCGAACTGCACAAATAGCCACTGCATACTTCACCGCCAAGCACTTGCAGTAAAAAAATGCCATTGTCACTTAAAAAGGTCCTTGACGAGTCTGTAAAGATAATAAATTTCATAAAATCGCGACCATTACAAACACGGCTTTTCAAAATTCTATACGAAGGTATGGGCAGTTCATAAAGCTTTACTGCTCCATACCGAAGTACGATGGTTGTCTCGAGG
The DNA here is from genome assembly GCA_944588485.1 of Phosphuga atrata. NCBI lineage: Eukaryota > Metazoa > Arthropoda > Insecta > Coleoptera > Silphidae > Phosphuga > Phosphuga atrata. The sequence goes on from OX155895.1 coordinate 79,439,537, forward strand.
GAAACTACTTGTTCGACTATTCGAGCTGCGTTCCGAATTGGGCACCTTTTTCATGAAAAACAATATGGATTTACTAGAAAGGTTGGCAGATAAACTATGGTTGTTTCGACTTGGATACCTCGCCAACATTTTTTCAAAGATAAACAATGTCACTTCAAGGAAAACAAGTAACAGTGTTCACAGCCAATGATAAAATTCAAGCTTTCAAAAAGAAATTGGAATTTTGGATCACTTGCATTCGCTCTCGTGAGCTAGATAGCTTCCCAATACTTAAAGTTTCTGCGATGAAATTAATGGAGACATTGATGCAAATGACCTTACTATGTTGTGTGATGACATTTTTCAACATTTGGAAGATATTCTAAACTCGGTCAAACAATATTTTTCAGATGAAGAGAATGAAAAGCTTAAAAATTATACATGGATTAGAAACCCATTCATAGTTCAGAAAAGGCCAGACACATTCACAGCTAAGGAGTACGAAATGTTCGTTGACATGATTACAGATTCCTCACTACAATCCATATTTGAAAAGCTATCTTTGCCAGAATTTTGGTGCACTTTGAGAGAAGAATTTGCAGATTTATCAATGAAAGCTGTTAAAATACTTCTTCCTTTCGGTACGACTTATCTGTGCGAATCTGGCTTTTCTTCATATGCTGCAACAAAAACCAAATACCGCAACAGACTCAATGCAGAAGCTGATATGAGGATTCAACTGTCCTCTATAAAGCCAGACATAAAAGAACTATGTAAAAATAGGAAACAAGTCCATGCGTCCCACTAACAATGAAGTTTGTTTTTATAATATTTTGCAATTATTTGTTGATAAATAAATGATTTTATGATTTTTAAGTACAAATAATTTCATTCTTTCTTTTTGTTTATATTTATTTATATAAACTAAATACATATATATATATATATATATATATAAATATATATATATATATATATATATATATATATATATAAATATATATATATATATATATATATATAAATATATATATATATATATATATATAAATATATATATATATATATATATAAATATATATATATATATATATATATATATATATATATATATATATGCACATACATATGCTTATTGAACCAGTGGGGTTCCGTGGAAATTTGTATGCCTTTGGAGGGCTCCGCCGCTCAAAAAGTTTGAGAACCGCTGTTCTAGGAAATGGGTGGTATAAAGCCTTTCTTGAAAGGAATCCGATTCTTATTGAAAGATTTCCAGAAAGAGCAACTAAAGCCAGCTTACACAAGAGCTGGCTTTAGTTGCTCTTTCTGGAAATCTTTCAATAAGAATCGGATTCCTTTCAAGAAAGGCTTTATACCACCCATTTCCTAGAACATTGTCACAAAAAGGATTTTTGTGAGAGTAATATTAAAAAATGGTTGAGTGAAATATATGATTATTTATCAAAAATTAAATATTTAAACATATTAAAATATCCAACTCGTGTTTCCTATGATAATTAAACTTATTTTATGGTATGTCCAAAAATGAAAAACATAATAGCCCCTTGTGGGGCACAAAATGTTTATGAAATTGAACACGGCAATTTCAAACTTAATGGAAAGACATCTCAAAAACAATGTTATATTTATGGTTTTTGTTTTATAAAAAATAAAAGTAATTTGAAAATATGAAAAACTATTATGAACTAGTGATTACTCCAGTGATGAACACTCCAGTGATCTAATAAAAGAAAAATTAATTTAGAAACATAAATTTATAATTAATGTTATGATTATTCATTTAATTGCGACCAATATTTTCTTGATCCTTCATCAACTGTTTTTTGCCCCATTTTTTTTTTAAAAAAAATGGGGCAAAAAACAGTTGATGAAGGATCAAGAAAATATTGGTCGCAATTAAATGAATAATCATAACATTAATTATAAATTTATGTTTCTAAATTAATTTTTCTTTTATTAGATCACTGGAGTGTTCATCACTGGAGTGATCACTAGTTCATAATAGTTTTTCATATTTTCAAATTACTTTTATTTTTTATAAAGCGTTGACTAATTACTGTAAATCCATTAGACAATCACTACATTCTTATGATCGATAACTATGTTTTTTGATGAATTATTTTTTGATGAATTATTTATCTTCTTCTTTTCTATAAAATTTTAAATTTTTGATTCGAATTATTATTTAAATAGAAAAGTGACGTTTTTTTTACGATTATTAGCACTATAATAATTCGTAAATTCTTTTTATACAAGCATGCAATTTATTGTTTTCATTGTTCCATTTCTAAAATGACCGATCACTGTACTGTTTACCCCTATATTTCGTCTAATTTTTCTTTATAATCTACATAATATATTGATAATCTACATAATAATACTATACTATAATCTACATAATATATTGTAGATAATATGATTTAAGTATATTATACTTAAATCACGTTCGCCCTATATTTTTTGGTAGTCAATTGCCCAAAAGCAGTCAATTGAACGACTGAATGTTAAGAGTATTGAAATAGATCTAGAAATAGTTATTATATTAGTTTATATTAGATCTAGAAATAGTTAAATCTTAATATAGGTTAGTGAATAAGTGTAATACTAAAATTAAGTTTTCTTTTTATTACATATACTAAAATAGTTTGGCACGCCTTTCCTGGAGGGGCGGGATAAATGCGTCAAATCGGGTTTGGAGAATGAAAAAGGCACGTTTTGGGTGATTTTCGAAAGAAATTTTGCCGGGACAAAGTGGTAAAATGTTTAGAAAACTCCAGACAATTGAGAAATCTTTGAGAAATTGTGGGGCCGCCGAAGGCGGCGGTGGTGCGGCGCGAAAACGAAATTTAGCTTTCTCGGCCGCCGAGCGGCCGAATATGGACCGATCGCGACGCAAATGCTGCTATCGGGAGCGCCGATTTTTTCCGCACAAAACTGTCATCTCGAATTTTCGAGTCTTCGCTGAAAATTTGGAGATAGTTGCGAAAAAACGAAAAAAAAAAACGATCTTCTTTGACGTTCTATTGCGAGCCGACCGCTGAACAGAACGCCTTCCCGTTTGCGAGTCCGGTTTGTAAGGTTCTTCTTCTCTGGGTCTTCGACGAGGCCGTGCGATTTTTTGCAAAAATGGCCGTGCGGTAGATGTTTTTGCAAAACCGGACGTTATCGGCTGCCGCACCGGAAGTGGGTAGCAATTTCTTCTACACCGTTCGATGAAGGTCGATGGTATCTTGCATAGGATGTGCCGATTTGCCAATTCTCGGAAACCACGTAGTCGCCACGGCCGATAGTAGGAAACCGGTAGGATGTCAATCCGCAATCGAGATCTACAAAAGTACAAACGGCACAACTTCCTGCCCTACAGTGGCAGATCGAGAACAGACTGGACCGTGCCATAGGCTATTAAAAGTTGAAAAAAGTTCGCAACTGACTAAATCAAGACGTTTTCTCGGCTTATTGCAAACTAAATCACATAATTGCTGATGAGCGCAAAAATCTGCGTATTTTGATATATAACATGTCTATATAGGTGTGGTCTCGAAAATCGCGATTGTTTTAAAGCATGGGGGAGAATCGCGAATTTTGATATGTCATGGATATTGACATAAAATATATCAAAAGACGCGGAATTTTGCATACACTAATCCAAAATGATTCCTTTTGTGTTTTTGTAAAACATAAGCATAAAAAATGCATTTAAGTAAACGTGCAAAATAGCGCACTTTCAGATTATCGCCAATAACTTTTTTCATAATGACAACTGGCTAAATCTTTTTGCAAATTGTTCAAATTTAAATGCGGATTAAAACTACGAATGATAGTTGTCATTAAAGCCTCTTAAACTTTCAATAAAACGAAGATTTGTTTGAAAAAGTCGAAAGTTTTATTTCGAGTTACTCAGAAAGTTATCACCCAAATCTAATAAATTCTTGGATTTATTTTAAGCACATATTGAATAACAGTTATGTATATTTTGATACTAATCGGATTTACTGTTTCCGATTTGCAAAAATGTGTGATAAGTGCGAAATAAACAAATCGTATAATTTTGAATTAAGTTTGTCTAGTCTTCTTGCGCCTTGTCTCACATTGTCTAGTCTTGTCCGGCATTGTATAACCAATATTACAAAGTTTATAGATGGTTTTGTAGTTTTTGTCAATTTCCGTCATGTTTTCCGGGCACTTTTTGACGTATAACCAGTGAAAATAACAAAATGTGCTCGAAACTTTCATATTACCGCCTTTTAAACATGGTTGACGCGCATGCGCTTAACTAACCGCAAAAAGGTCTATTGAATGTGTCCCTACAATATGTAGGGGTAAACAGTACAGTGATCGGTCATTTTAGAAATCGAACAATGAAAACAATAAATCGCATGCTTGTATAAAATGAATTTACGAATTATTATAGTGCTAGTAATTGTAAAAAACGTCACTTTTCTATTTAAATAATAATTCGAATCAAAAATTTAAAATTTCATAGAAAATAAGAAGATAAATATTAAATATTTGATTCAGCAAAAAACATAGTTATCGATTATAAGAATGTAGTGATTGTCTAGTGAATTTTCAGTAATTAGTCAACGCTTTATAATAAATAAAAGCAATTTGAAAATATGAAAAACTATTATGAACTAGTGATCACTCCAGTGATGAACACTCCAGTGATCTAATAAAAGAAAAATATTTAATTATTGTTAAAAAAAACAATTCAAACATAAATTTATAATTAATGTTATGATTATTCATTTAATTGCCAATAATATTTTCTTGATCTTCAATCAACTCTCTGATTTTTTTCCGCCAGTTTTTCTTTTTGTTTATCTTTTTCTTTTTGTTTTTTTTTCGAATTGGTAAAACCATATCCTACATTATAGATAATCATGCAAACTTAAAACAATCGGAACATAGCCTAAATATATAAATATATTCAACCTTTCCGAAGCTATATAACAATTACCGAGTCTTTTTAGGACTACCAAAACAGATCTCATGTGAAATTCGTCAGTTATTAAATAGCTTACAGTCCACCTTCGTGACACTTAACAAAAACCATAAATATAACATTGTTTTTAAGATCATATTTTTCCATTAAGTTTGAAATTGCTGAGATCAATTTCATAAACATTTTGTGCCCCACGAGGGGCTATTATGTTTTTCATTTTTGGACATTCCATAAAATAAGTTTCATCACCACTGGAAACACAAGTCGGAACTTTTAATATGTTTAAATATTTAATTTTTGATAAATAATCGTATATTTCACTCAACCACTTTTTAATATCACTCTCACTTACACAAGAGCTGGCTTTAGTTGCTCTTTCTGGAAATCTTTCAATAAGAATCGGATTCCTTTCAAGAAAGGCTTTATACCACCCATTTCCTAGAACATTGTCACAAAAAGGATTTTTGTGAGAGTAATATTAAAAAATGGTTGAGTGAAATATATGATTATTTATCAAAAATTAAATATTTAAACATATTAAAAGATCCAACTCGTGTTTCCTATGATGATTAAACTTATTTTATGGTATGTCCAAAAATGAAAAACATAATAGCCCCTTGTGGGGCACAAAATGTTTATGAAATTGAACACGGCAATTTCAAACTTAATGGAAAGACATCTCAAAAACAATGTTATATTTATGGTTTTTGTAGAGTGTCACGAAGGTGGAATGAAAGCTATTAAATAACTGACAAATTTCAAATGAGTTTTGTTTTGCTAAAAAGACTCGGTAATTGTTATATAGCTCCGGAAAGGTTGAATATATTTATATATTCAGGCTGTATTCCGATTGTTTTAAGTTTGTATGATTATCTATAACGTAGGATGTTTTTACCAATTCTAAAAAAAAAGAAAAAGATAAACAAAAAGAAAAACGGAAAACTTTAGGAAAAAAAACTGGCGGAAAAAAATCAGTGTTGATTGAGGATCAAGAAAATATTGGTGGCAATTAAATGAATAATCATAACATTAATTATAAATTTATGTTTAAATTGTTTTTTTTTAACAATAATTAAATATTTTTCTTTTATTAGATCACTGGAGTGTTCATCACTGGAGTGATCACTAGTTCATAATAGTTTTTCATATTTTTAAATTACTTTTATTTATTATAAAGCGTTGACTAATTACTGTAAATCCACTAGACCAGGGGTCTCCAAACTACGGCCCGAGGGCCACATCCGGCTCGCGGACAGATTATGTCCGGCCCGCGGAGAGCTAGCATACTTGAAAACTCCTTTTAGAGAACATATTTTTTATAGCAAATTAAATTTAGTTTACTGAAGTATTCTAATTTTATGTTGAATAATTATTAATATAACATCTACATTGATATAGTCATGGGCTAACTACTCATAACATTGTTGTAGGCTTATTGTTATTGTTTTTGTAATAAGTTGGATAAAGAAACGCAGAATTGTAATGAGTAAAGACATGTATAATATGCAGAAAATTTAACTTCAGTATATAATAACTAACAATTTATTGAAATGAATCCAACTAACATTTTATACATTTTAAATAAAAACATAACTTATAACAAGCATAATGACATATGAAATACTAATGAGATTTATGTAATTGAGATTTTCCACTGACAATAGTTTGTAGTTGTGGACTAATTTTACTTGTACCAATTATTAAAAGAGATTTAAGATGCTCATCAGTTAATTTAGATCTGTAAACATTTTTTGTGTACTTCATTTTGGAGAAGGTCTTCTCACACAAATAAGTAGTACCAAAAACAGAAAACAGCCCACGAGCAAATTTATGCAAATTATCAAATTGTGTCAGTGGAAGACTCCAGTGGAAGAATTCCAACAAAGATGAGTTTTGATATTTGTTCTTAATTATATCACTACACTGTAGATCAATCATTTCCATTTGAAGTTCCGGGGCTAGGGTTTCAATGTCAGTATCAAAAGGATTCTGAAAAATCTTAATTTGATTCGCAATGGCATCAAAGTCCGAGAAATGAGTATCAAAATTTATTTTCAAAGTTTCGATTGCAAAATCGATAGGAAACTCAGTCTCAGTGGTGTGGCTGAATATTTCACATGTTTTAAAATGTGAAAAATATTTACTTCGTAGTTGTGATTGAAACAGTTTCAATTTCTTCCGGCATGATTTGATATTAGTGTATAAATCAGGAAGATGCTGGTTTTCTCCTTGCAATCTCAAATTCAGTTCTTTCACATGTTTTGTCAAATCAACATAGAATGCTAACTTCCACAGCCATGCGTTGTTTTGTAATTCAGTAAGAGGGCGATGCTTTTCATTCAAAAAAATTTCGATCACTGCTCGAAGTTCAAAAAAGCGCTGAAGGACTTTCCCACAACTAAGCCAACGTGCGGCAGTATGATAAGGTAAGTTATTTTCTCCAATCTCTTCAATAAATTGTGTCCTTAAAACGTGTTTGTGCGTGTTTAAGTTTAAGACATCTTTGTAACAGTGTTTTGATTTGAATTGTTGCTTTTGTGTGTGTCTTAGTAGTATGGAAAAGAAGCGAAAAATTGATAGTCAATGCAGAAAATTCAAAGATCAGTGGAACATTCAGTATTTCGTAATTGAGTGCAGTAACAAGGCGCTATGTTTGATTTGCAATGAAAGCATAGCCGGTCTCAAGGAATATAACACTAAACGTCATTATGAAACAAAACATTTTCAAAATTACTTAAAGTATACAGGAAGTTTGCGGACAGAAAAATTCGAAGCTATGAAGCGCGGATTGAAATCGCAGCAATCTTCATTTACAAAACTCAAAACTGAACAAGAGGCTGCAACTCGTGCCAGCTTTCGTGTGGCTCTTGAAATTGCAAAACGTGTGGAAAACCATTCACCGATGGAGAAATGATCAAAGAATGCATAATTGCAGTAGCCGAAGAAATGTGCCCTGAAAAGGTAAATTTATTAAAAACTGTCAGTATGTCAGCAAACGCTGTGGCTCGAAGGGTAGAAATCATCGCTGAAAATATATCCTTTCAACTGTTCGACAAAAATGGGCATGTTGAGTGGTTTTCTTTGGCCTTGGATGTGTCAACGGATGTGTCAGATACTGCTCAGGTGTTGATTTATATTCGAGGAGTAGATAAAAGCTATGAAGTGCATGAAGAACTTCTTGATATGTATAGTATTCATGGCACAACTGCTGGTACAGATATTTTTAAAGGAGTTGAAATGGCCATTAATCAAAAGAACCTTTGATGGAAAAACTTGAAATGTATTACAACTGATGGAGGCAAAAACATGAGTGATAGATACATGAAAGATAAAGGAGTGGTCGCTCTTGTGTCAAAGGCTGTAGAAAATGACGGTGGTTCAAAACCATTAGTCTTACATTGTATCATTCATCAACAGTCTTTGTGCGGAAAATGTTTGGATATGTCTGAAGTTCTGAAACCAGTCATATCAACTGTTAATTTTATCAGATCTTTTGGGTTGAATCACCGACAATTCCGACAATTTATTGAAGAGATTGGAGAAAATGACTTACCTTATCATACTGCCGAACGTTGGCTTAGTTGTGGGAAAGTCCTTCAGCGCTTTTTTGAACTTCGAGCAGTGATCGAAATTTTTTTGAATGAAAAGCATCGCCCTCTTACTGAATTACAAAACAACGCATGGCTGTGGAAGTTAGCATTCTATGCTGATTTGACAAAACATGTGAACGAACTGAATTTGAGATTGCAAGGAGAAAACCAGCATCTTCCTGATATATACACTAATATCAAATCATTCCGGAAGAAATTGATACTGTTTCAATCACAACTATGAATTAAATGTTTTTCACATTTTAAAACATGTGAAATATTCAGCCACACCACTGAGACTGAGTTTCCTATCGATTTTGCAATCGAAACTTTGAGTGCTTTGAAAATAAATTTTGATACTCGTTTCTCGGACTTTGATGCCATTGCGAATCAAATTAAGATTTATCAGATTCCTTTTGATACTGACATTGAAACCCTAGCCCCGGAACTTCAAATGGAAATGATTGATCTACAGTGCATTGATATAATTAAGAACAAATATCAAAACTCATCTTTGTTGTAATTTTATAAGTCTTCCACTGACACAATTTGATAATTTGCATAAATTTGCTCGTGGGCTGTTTTCTGTTTTTGGTACTACTTATTTGTGTGAGAAGACCTTCTCCAAAATGAAGTACACAAAAAATGTTTACAGATCTAAATTAACTGATGAGCATCTTAAATCTCTTTTAATAATTGGTACAAGTAAAATTAGTCCACAACTACAAACTATTGTCAGTGGAAAATCTCAATTACATAAATCTCATTAGTATTTCATATGTCATTATGCTTGTTATAAGTTATGTTTTTATTTAAAATGTATAAAATGTTAGTTGGATTCATTTCAATAATTTGTTAGTTATTATATACTGAAGTTAAATTTTCTGCATATTATACATGTCTTTACTCATTACAATTCTGTGTTTCTTTATCCAACTTATCACAAAAACAATAAGCCTACAACAATGTAATGAGTAGTTAGCCCATGACCATATCAATGTAGATGTCATATTAATAATTATTCAACATAAAATTAGAATACTTCAATAAACTAAATTTAATTTGCTATAAAAAATATGTTCTCTAAAAGGAGTTTTCAAGTATGCTAGCTCTCCGCGGGCTGGACAAAATCTGTCCGCGGGCCGGATGTGGCCCTCGGGCCGTAGTTTGGAGACCCCTGTTCTAACGTTTCCGCTATTTCAAAGTAGATGTTAAAAAAAATTAAACAAATTTAAATAGTGCTATGATGTTTTTTCTTTATTTTGTGACATGTATTTTATAGACTTATATATTGTTTTAGACTGTCCTGGAGGGCCCTATTCTAAGCAATAATGAAGAGAGCGAGCTGTGGCAGAATGGATATGTTCTGCCTGCAGATCACGACAGAAGCCCAATACGAAGGTATTCACTCATTGCCATTTGAAGAAGGAAAACAAGTTCTATTCAAATAGCGAGGATTAACTCCCTCAAAAAGTTACTGAAATGCAAAAATATACTTGTTGCAGTGACCCCGTGGAGTGATCACGCGGCGTTCAAGTGATACTTCGTACTGACGTTGTAAAAAAGCCTGATTTACACTGCTTTGCGAAATTTTACTTTTGTAAACGAAGTCTTGAAAAAGACTGATTTATGGATAAAATGTAATCACTAATTTTAACTAAGACAGAAACACTGAAAACTCGAGAGCAAGTGGAATACAACCGAACTGGTCGACTGGTTTAAAGTTTCGGCTGCGTGATCTACGCTTCAAAAGCATTTGCACAATCACGTGAAGATCACGCAAGTTTATTACTCCATGGGGTGGCTGCGGCAACTATATTTTAAATGTCCTTTGAGGCACGAAATTCTAGATAATTTTAAATATTCCACCATGTAAGTTTACGCATCAAAGGTGGGACACTTTTAATACCGCCATGTCAAAGCCTGCATCATACCGCCTGCATCAAAGAGTTTAATGTTTACTTTGGTATTTTAGATAATTTTAAATGTCTCACCATGCATGTTTTCATATCAAAGGTGGGTCAAAAAAAATCTTTTATAAATGACACCTTCAATTATCCATCCACGTATTTTTATTATAATTTTAATTTATCAGATGGGGCAACAAACGCGCTTGGTGTCGTCCGTCGTGTATCCCAATTTCGGTGATTTTGATCCTGATCTTCCTCGTCGTTTTGCTACCTCTTCTGGATCAAGCCACCGAAAGAGCACTTCAAACGTTAAATGCACCACCCGTTATCCAATGTCAAAATACTTGCAGGTAAAATATTTTCAATATCTTTCATATACATACATTTCATATATATATATATATACAAGCAAACCGAAGCATCGCACACAACGCGCATGACCCGAAGTCAGACAGACAAGACTAGATCCAGCCTTAAGAGAAGAGTCTCTCAAAATGTATCGAATTGTTTTATAGAGAATCTGAGATTTGTTTTATAGAGAGTTCTACTTGCAATTGCAAGTTTAGTACATCGTTTCAATCTATATTTAAGTTACAATAATTTAGAAAAGTATTTAGTCAATTTAGATTATTTTGGAAAAAGTTTCGGGCAAAAATCGGAAAGTTCGCCAATTCGCACCTTTTTATTATCGCTAATTTCAGGCTTACGTTTCACCAAAACAGATAAAGACTATTAGTTATTTGTTCTACATCAAATTTCGTGTCTTTTGATGTATTACATGTCAATTTCCACAATGACATGTCAAAAATTGCGAATTCGAAAATGGCGAAAAAATCTCGATTTTCGACACCGACACCGATTTTTACATATTGTAAATCAAAACACGTAGAATTTTACACAGATTACGCTAATATAATTCATTATGCAATTTAGTTTAGAATAACTCAGGAAATCTGAAAAAAAATTCAACCACCTAAAAACACCTTTATATTTACAGCGATATCTTAAGAAGAAGAAGAAAACTAGCGGAATTAGGTTTAGATTTTCTGAAAGCTTAAAAAATTCTTAAAATTTGGATGCATAATTTATTAAAATTATTTCAAATAATAAGCAAGTAGGCAGACTGTGCAAAACGACATCGACATTTAGAAAATTTGCAACAAGCAAAAACTTTGAAACCAATCACTGGATTGCATTCAAACTTATCAAAGTTTTTAACTTGTATCGTAAGTAATAAGTCTGCAAAGTTTGAGTAAAATCCATACGAAAATATTGAAGAAAACAAGTTATGAAAATGTTGATTGTTGATATGAAAAGTCAGACACAAATAGTTATCATAGTAGTCAGAGCATTCAATATTAGTTCACCCGTACGGATGTATGCATCTCCTAAGAATGGCGAATGTTCTTTAGAGGAGGTTTAATTCTTTTAATAAAAAAATGTGTTAATTTTTATTATTAGTATATCTATGGTTGAGAGTATACCGGAGGGATTGGTTTATCCTGATGGTGCTCCAAGTCATCCCAGTACCTATCACACTTGGATGGATCTAATTGATGAGGCTCAAGAGAGTATCGAAATTGCTTCGCTTTATTGGAGCATGCAGAGTTCTGAGGTTTTTCCGGACGTTTCATCCAAACAGGTTAGAAATATTGCACGTATATACAGTATAAGTCCCCTAATTAATAACCGAAGATTTTAAATTGTTTATCTACGACCACTATTGTAAATGCTCATTATTGTACAGTTCGTGGAGTATGTAAATACATCATAATACACACGTATGTAACAGCCCGCGATTAATGTTAAGCTATTATTGATAACACACGTGCGTTTGGTTTACGCTTCGTTGATTGGTTGAGATCTGCTACTATGTGCTCATACGTTCAGCTCCCCCGGGCCACAATTAAAACTAACGGAAATTGATATTGCGTACATTGGGTTGCCTATATCTATGAGCACTCTTATTCCAGTTTAACCCAGATAAGAACTAAATATTAAGGTATGTAACCAATAAGAATGTATTTCTTTTCATTTCTTTCAAGTTAAATAATGTCGAGTAACAGTTACATATGAAAATACAACTGTTTGTTTATTATTATGTTAAATAATGACAAATAAACATAATCTAATAAGAAATAAATTTGTTACATCAAACATATTTTTCTTATAAAACGAAACAAATTAGTGTGGTCGTAGATAGGGTATAGTACATAACTCGCGTTGATAATAACGTCGCAATTACGTAAACGTCGACAGTAATTACGTTAGGAATTACGCACTCCCCGCTACGCAAGTCGTTCGTAACTGTTTCGCTCGTACATAATATGCTTCTTACAACTCTCGTTACGTAATATACTATTAATAGTTTATAATTATTTATTATACAAGCGGATTAAATTAAAGCTGCAGTCAGACTATGCAAGTAAATGCGCTCTCAGAAGGTGCTTCCTAGCAACAGAATGTTTAGAAAATGCTTTCACGAGCAGTTAGAGCAGGGGTAGACAAAGCTTTTAGCTCTCGGGCCACATCACGTGATGAAAATTTAACCGCGGGCCGTATTAAATAATCATCTATTGCATCTGTACAAGCCTAGACACAATAATATTCTTGGGTTTTTCTCAAAGAAGCGAACAATATATATATATATATATATATATATATATATATATATATATATATATATATGTATATATATATGGGTTGTCCAACTGCAAGTGCCCAAAGGGCTGCTTTAAAAAAATGCCGTTTTGAAGGTCGCACAGTGGTCGGAAATCCCAAAAAGCTGGCCAAAAGTGGAAAAAAATATTTTTTTTCTAGAGATTTTTAATATTTGGAATAGTTGCAGTGGTACATCTAGTATGTATTATGACCATTAGCGGTATTCTAGTATGTATTATAATCGTGAACCCGACACGCGTGTGGCCTTCCGCATTATTTGCTCTTTACTCGTCGTAAGTAACACGAAGTTCAAACGGCTGTGGAATCGGGAAAACTTAACGAATTTGGATTCTGAAAAATGGGTTCTTCTCTAGCTAGTAACTACAATTTGAATGTGTTTCTCGAAATTATTATTAACGATGTATGATATAGAAAATAATTAATGAAAATAGTGTTATTTTTCTTGATGGCGTTTTGGTAAATATAGCAATAAGTCAAAACCCTGGTCGACCCGGGCTCTCAATCCAAATTCAAATTGTTGCTCAGACATTTATTCAGAACATATCCAAAAATTAAGTGCGCGTACGGTTTCGGTTATAATTTTTATACGGTGATGTGTGCACTTTCTGCAGTTTTTGGTAATTTTTGCGTATGAAAAATATGAATAACGTATAAATAACGTATAAAAATATAATAACGTATGAAATATTGCGTATAATATTGTTTATAGTAAATATGAAGGAACCGTCCAAATATCGTGATTTATGGTCTCCTTGCATTTTTGAGGTCGCTGATCACGAAACTGAATTTAAAATTTCGAAATTCAAAATGGCGGACGCAATATGGCTGATAATTTTTCGAAAAATGCATTCAATTTTGTTGAAAGAGATTTAGCGACTGTAAATGTCACCGATCACGAAACTGAATTCAAAATAGAAGAGCGGATAATTTTCCCAAAAAAGTATTTTTAATTTTCCCAAAAGAGTAATTTTAATTTCGTTGTCAGTGACCTCAAAAAACCCCTAAATCCCGAGTTTCGACAAAATTGAATACTTTTTTTCGGAAAATTATCCGCCTTCTATTGGCCGCCATTTTGAATTTTTTAATTTTGAATCAGTTTCGTGATCGGTGACATTTACAGCCGCTAAATCTCGACTTTCAACAAAATTGAATGCATTTTTCCAAAAAATTTCCGCCATTTTGAATTTCGAAATTTTGAATTCAGTTTCGTGATCAGCGACCTCAAAAATGCAAGGAGACCAAAAATCACGATATTTGGACGGTTCCTTCATATTTTGGCCAGCTTTTTGGGATTTCAAACCACTGTGGGCCGCATTATAAAATACTACAGCCCACTTTTACTTGAATCAAGCTTGCCGACCCCTGGTCTGGATCACACACAAATCTATACCTCTAAATATTGTTATTGTTTTTTAGGGTCAAGATGTATTTGATGCGTTACTTAAAGCTGGCACCGACCGCGGAATTAAGATCAAGATTGCGCAAAATGCTCCGACAAAGAGTCAACCGAACACCGATACCGAAGTTTTGGCGAAACGCAACGCCGCAGAAGTGAGAAGTTTGAATTTTGCTCAGTTATTGGGTGCCGGCGTTCTGCACACCAAACTTTGGGTCGTCGACAGGAAACACTTTTATCTCGGAAGTGCCAACATGGATTGGAGAGCTTTAACACAAGTAACTTAAGCATCATTTTATATAGACTAGACTAGATTAAACCTTTGTGGGACGGAATTTTAAATAATTTTATACAGGGTGGGTCAAAATGTCAAGAGGGAATTTTATTGATTTCGAAGGGCTGACACGGTGGTTACATTTTTTTTGTCAAGGTTATAGTTTATGCGTCCTCAAGGTCATCGATGGTGAATGGACTGTATTTAACGAAAAAAATAATTTGGTGGTTGAATCAAATCGGGATGGTTCCGTCACTTACCTTAGGGTTGCTTGCGTCTCCGCCTCGTGGTGGAACGTCCTTCCGTCGCCTATTTAAGGGGGAAAACCACATAAGGATGTTCAAAAAATGCTTAATTAGCTTAACTACCCCAAGAATACGCTGTCTACATTTCAAATCGAAAATTGCATTCGTTTAGATTTATGAGCATAGAACCGAGTGCACATCGGGTACAGGCTCGAGCGGAGCATTACCTCGTTTATCTCGAAATGACTTTTTTCACATTTGCGTGCAATCTAACTCAAAAAGCATGGAGCCGATCGTTATGAAAATTGATAGTATGATTCTTTATAAAATTTCGAATTATATGAACCAACTTGTGAGATGATATCATGATTTTAAGGGTATTTTCCTTGCATAATAAGAGAAAAAAATCGATGAAAAATTATTCCAACACCTGGAAAATTTTTAATTTTCATTTTTTTCGCCTGCACTGAGGTTCATATTCTTAGAAAATAAGTTATTAATGTAAAATCAAAACCTTTTTGATTTCACATGAAAATCGGAAATGGCTACACTGCACGCAATTGGAAAACTATACTTACAACCTTCGGCAGACATCACACGCAATTGGAAAACTATACTTACAACCTTCGGCAGACATCACACTTTAACTTTTATTTTTGGCTGAAATTATTAAAAAAAATTCACAGAAATTGTTCGAAATATGAATGAAATGATGTCAAAATTTGATTAAATTCTAGTTATTTTTTCCCACCCAAAAAAAAAAACCTAAAAAATCAGTATCAAACAACTTCCTAATGTGGTTTCCCTTTTTAAAAGGAGGAAAATAGGAAAAACAATAAATATCGCAATATAGATGGAGGGATACTCTTAAATTGTGTCGTTCCAGACGAGAAAAGCCGCTTCAGCCTTTTGGACCGTGATCTAAACCCGTTGTAGATTTAACTTGACATTTATAAATTTGTAATACGTGCACAATGTCGGTCGACGTTGTTCGATCTTTGATTTGCGTGGTCTCGCTTTCTGCGCTCTAAGCATACTCTAAGTGTTGTGAGCTCGAACAACGCTCAAATCATACCGCGGGAAATATAAATTCGCGGCGTGTTTAATAAATAATCGCGAGATTTCGGCCCAGGTCGACACACCTCTTCTTTTGGTAGATGCCGAAATCGATTCAAATTTCGATTGAAAATATGGATTTATTAAAATTGGCGCGAATAAATGGTTTTTCAAATGGGAACATGTTATTTTTTTACAAGACATTTGTAGCCACTATTCAGACAAATCCAGCTTATTAATATTACAGTGTTACTGATATACACAGTACATAGTAATACACAGTATTTTGATTATTTTTATATTTTACTTTTTAGGTGAAAGAAATGGGAATTCTTGGAACAAATTGCTCGTGTCTTACAGAAGACATAGTTAAGATTTTTGATGTAAGTTATTATTCAGATGTTTGTTATCGCCTTAAGTGTTACCAGTCTGTTGAATAGCGATGTAATTCTAGGTTTATTGGGAACTTGGTGAGAAAGGAGCTTCTGTGCCTGACAATTGGCCTTCAAACCTGGAAACTAAATTCAACAAGAATACTCCCATGAACGTCAGTCTGGACGGAGGAGATACTCACAAGATATACATATCAGTAAGATTTTTATTAGATTGTAGACAAACAAGACCAGACGTAAAAGATTAGACAGACAAGGTTTTTCTTTTTTTAATTGCAAAAGAAATAACATCAGTAAACCAATAAGATCTTCTGTTAGACTTCCCGCGTCAAACCGGAACTACCATTAACTGCCATGTCAATTTTAACCCTTTCACCGCCATTCCGGGAGATGTGACCCGGGGCCGTGAATTTATACAGCGCCGTCCCGGGCGATGTAGGCCGGGGTTTCTTTTTTTTACCAGCGCCATTTGGTTTTGCGTCTGCATTACTAAACGAGTAACGAGCCGTCACTGAAGTTAAAGGGGGAAAAAAATCGCGATTTTTTGCAGATTAAAAAAAAAAAAAAATACGCAACGTTTGGAAATCCCACAACCGATTTGCAAAAGAATCGTTTTTTTTTTTAATTATTTCACCTACCTGCCGTCTGCGGGGACGGCTGGGCGATTTTTTTCATGTTTTTGACTTTTTCACACAAAACTCGGACAGTTTTCGACGCATGGACGTGGTTCCGGTTCCGGTGTGTCCATAATAAAGTTGAGCATGCGATCCCATCGTACCATCCCATCCCATCGTCCCATGGGATGGGATGAGTGGTACGAACGTTGCGTGGGATGGGATCGGATGGGACAACAAATTTGTATGGGACGGAGCGGGACGAGTTTTTATAATCTAGTAAATCTAATTCGTGCATAATTAATTGCTTCTCGTGCCAATACTCACATTTTCCATAATATCTCCAGCCTAGGTGATAACGATGTAGTTCCTGACGATGACGTCTCACGATCCGTTTGCGACGATAAAGGTTTACTCACTGTTAGAAAAAGAAATTACGGAAAAATTCAATTTTATCGAATTATCGATAAGAAAGTTTTAACCGAAACAGAGAGTCTGCTGTATGAGAAAAATGGGATGAATGGGACCGTCCACGCGACCGGGGTGGGATGGGACGAAAATTTTAGGTTTGTGGGATGGGGCAGTGGAACGAAAATGTGATAGTGACAGGGATTCGTCCCACGGGATGGGATCTGGAACGAGAAACTCGTCCCATGCTCATCTCGCCGTCCATCCGACTGTCACCTCACTTTTCGACATTTTAACATATAAATTTTTTGGACGTGCGAAAAACACATTTTCTTGCAAAAAAAATTGTCATTTTTGGACGCCTAAATTTACGCGATCCGGAAGCGTTATCGAAAATCGCCGTGCGTTAGGTCGTTTGTCTATTCTTTGACTACAAGAATTCGATGACCCGCCGCCACGGGCGGCGTTTAAATCTGAGGACCCGGATTCGCAGAAAAAAGTGAATAACGTCGCCGACAAAAGTCGCGCAGCGACGAGAGTGGTGTCGGAGGACGCGTCTCGAAGTTTCCTACCTTAATTCTTTCGTGAATTACATTTTCCTTGGGCATCTTCGCCGTGACCTCCGTAAAAGTGGTAATTTTTATAATGCAAACTTCTGGGGTTCGTGTGGGGTAGCGTTCGGCCTGAATCGCCAGGTCAAGGCGGAATCGCAGATTTTTATCAATTCTGAAACGACTGACGTTTGGCTTTTCCCGAATTTCGCCTGGGGATCGTACCACGTGGGTTTTTGAAAAGGTCAAATTCGGTTTTTTTTATGCCGGCAGGCAGATTTTTGCCGGTTTAACGTTGCGCATGCCGCCCCTCTCCAGAGGGTCAAAAGTTTAAAGACTGTATGAAGGAGGTGGTATGTCTATCATGGAAATGGAGAGGCTTAGGAGGGAAGGCGTGCGAGTTTATGAATGGCTAGTGGTAAGGCTGAAGGAAGTTGAACTGCAAGAACATCAAAGGAAAATAATGGAGAGTAGATATAGTAAGGACTGAAATACAAATATTTGAAGATCGGTACGGGACTGGCGCCGTTTCGAACCTGTTAGTTTGGTTTCGAGTTTAATCCCGATTGCGTTTAACGTGGCGTCATGCCATAAAAACGACGTTTTTTGGACGTCCAGGAAAACTCACGCAGAATCGACAGCTTAAGCTCTGCTGGAACGACTTCGCGCGATTCCCGCAGATTTCCCGCAGAGTGCAAGTGGCATCGCGCTGCGTCGTTTGAAACCGTCGCGACACCATACGTAAAGAAAAACGTCCATATTTTTGCAGCCTCCCGCTGAATGTTCTGGATTTTTCAGTGAATTATAGAATGGTGTTTTGGCTTTCCGCACCCATAATTGGACGTCGCGGATTAGCGTCGCGATAATAATTAGCTCTTATAACTGTTAATCCGCACAGAGAAAAACTTGAATGTCGATTCGGGGCACCAGGAAGTCGCGTTTTTGAAATTCCAAGTTGACCAGCACGTGGGCCCTGTCGAACCGCGCATTTGGTACCGGCGCCGCGTCACTGCGACCACGGAGTCGCCCGCCACATAGTTCGAAACGTATCGGCTCTGCTTGGTTGGAAGATGCAGTCAGTCAGTCCGCTGCAGTTTCGTCGTTTCTGGGCGCGTCGACTCGAAACTGCACGCGTTCGATTTGGAACGGACGCCGGCGCTTCTTTAGCGTTTATGAGTTCGCGATCCGAGCTGCCGACGGAACATATCACTTCTTTTTTTTTGCACGATTTTTTGACGTTTACCCCCTCAGCGCGCGGCCGAATCTGCAGCCCGCGATACGTGTATTTTGATACCACTCGCGGCTTCCTGCGTCGCTCCCTTCACCCGGTGCGTCCGAAATGCCGAAAAGAAAAATCCGCAACCGCCTAAATTTGTGAGTTCGATGGTCATCGCATAAAATTTGGGTTCCAATCGCGCAGGATAGATGCGGGAATCTAAAAAAACCGATCGGCACTTCCGTCGGGCTGCCCAATCCGGAAATATCTCCATAAATGTGCAGGCTGCACTGTACAAGTGCACCTTCAAGTTTGCCGCCGTCTGCCTTCAACGTGCCGCGACGGACTCACGATTTTTCGACGCAGTTCTTTATATTGAACCTATAGCTTTGCGGCAGTGTAACCGGCGCGCCGACGGGCGCCGCGGCGTCGAGCTATGGAGGAGCGCAATTTTCCGCTTTTGATGAATAGGTGATCTTTATGAAAGGGGTTGCATAACTACCGGCATTTGTATAAATAATGGCGCTGGGTGTTATTCCTTAAAATTGTCATGGCAGTGAAAGGGTTAAGGAATAACCACTGAAATATATGCTAACGGGAAAAATGGGGTTAGTATATATTTCAGTGGGAATAACACACAGCATCAGTATTTATAAAAATGCCGGTAGTTATGCATCCCCTTTCACAGTGATCACCTATTGATCAAAAGCGGAAGATAGTATTTGTATCCTACAATGCGGCGAGTTTCGGCGGGCGTCGCGACGGTTTCAAACGACGCAGCGCGATGCCGCCTGTATTATATAGATAAAGCGTTCAATTCTTTGCGGGGAATTGCGGGAATTCAATTATTTGGGAAAAATATTTCGGCGCGCAACTCCAGGTTTCGTCCTCCGTCCTGGCGTCCCCGTCCAGAGGGTCAAAATCCTCCCGAAAATTGAGGTTTTTGGAGAAACGGCCCGACAGAGGCGCCGGCGCAAAACTGGGCTACTTCGCCGCAACGCGGCGCTGTATAAATTCACTTCTTGCGCACTTTTCTCTTTAAATTGCCGTAGATTCGCCAAAAAGTCGTCGCAGCTTAAATATTATTGCGGAATCTCGGAATAGCTGGCTCCTGCTCTCTGGGCATAGGTGCGGGCAAGTGTTCTGAAGAGAACGAACTCAACCGGTGACCCGGAGCCCTTTAAATAAGTGTAGGGCGTCCGTGGGAAGTGATTGCAAAATCGGCAAAAAAAGTTGCATTTTCTCTTGGACCAGGTGAACGGGACGACGCAGGACGGCGAGCGAGGGCTCTAAAAACGTGGCCCGACGGCAGCTAAAGCGCCGGGAAGAATTTTCGAGATCCGACCCAAAATGGGGCTCTCGGTTCTACACCAGAAAAATGTACAATCCCGTTTTGCGCCTCCGCTTCCGTCGGGCCGTTTTCGCAAAAACATCATTTTTTTTGGGTGGGGGGGGATGACCCTCTTTCGTCCTCTGTCCTGCCGCCCCCTCCTCCAAAGGGTCAAAATCCTCCAGAAAATCGAATTTTTGCAACATCGGCGCTGTATGTAATTCAGGCTGTATAAATTCACTTTTTGCAAAACTGCCGCATATTCGCAAAATGTCGTCGCAGCCGACTTTTGGCCCTATAATGACCCTCTGAAGGGGGCGGCGCACAACTCCAGGTTTCGTCCTCTGTCCTGCCACCCCTCCAGAGGAATCCTCCCGAAAATCGAAGTTTTTGCGGAAACGCTGTATAAATTCAGGGCCCCGGGTCACATCTCCCGAAATGGCGGAAAAGGTTTAAGCGTTACTTCGAGATGGGCGTTGTTATACTTCTCTCCATTAGGTTCCATCACTCAGACAGACAAGAGTTCTTTTTTAATGTGGTTTGGGGGAACCTCTGACTAAACCTCCTTTTCCACTTTTGGCCTTTAGTTTGCGCCACCCCGGTATCGCATTTTGCATTCAGGTTCGTTTCAGGGTGTGCAACCCGAACGGCTGGTGCCACCCTAGTTGTTGAAAATTCTCCTGCCTCGGCGAATCGAATCGAATCGCGGTCTCCCGCTTGTCAAGCGGGTATATTATCCACTACCGTGAACGCTGACACTACCGTGGACAGACAAAACTAGAAAAAACAAAGTCTAAACAGACAAGTCTAGACAGACAAAATAAATAATTTGAAAAAGTTTTAATAACATCCACTTTGGGACAGCTTTACTAATTAAATCAAGGGAGGGACACGAAAATCTTCTGTTACTCTTTAGCACACAGCGCTCTAGATGCATTGTGTGAGCCTTTCGCTACGTCAAAGCAAGTAACTAATAAAAACAATAAATAAATAATTTATTCATATTTTCGTTTTTTATTTAATTTATTCATATTTTTGTTTTAGAGTTCTCCTCCGCCTTTCTCGCCACAGGGAAGGACAAGTGACGTGGATGCAATTGTGGACATAATAGATAAAGCCGAAAAATTCGTCTACATAGCCGTAATGAACTACTTTCCTTTAATGGTCTTCACTCATAAAATTAGGTATTGGAACGTCATCGACAATGCGCTACGTGCGGCTGCTATAGACCACGGCACAGAAATCAGGTTGTTGGTCAGCAGATGGAACCATTCCCAACCTTCTGAAGATTACTTCTTACAGTCACTTGCTGACTTGACCGATTCATATCCCAAAGTCAACATTAATATAGTAAGAAGTTATTTTATTGTTTACTTCACTCAGGTTGAGTTTTGCCTCAACCTTGAGTTTTGAGTCAGGTTGAGCCAAATGGTCATTTTTGTATGGTAAAAATAAGCCACCTGTCTCCTGCCAGATGGCTCTGGCAAAGTCATCACTGTAAAAATCTTCCTCGAAACCTACCCGAATAGTGTATTGCCAACCACGTTAAAAACTGTAAGGGAACACTTGTAAGTCTTACACTTGTGTCCGAGATCAAGATACCAAGCACAACTGTAGGCTATTGGCGGAGGTTCCAGGTCCTACACAGGTGTCCTACACTTGTGTCCAAGATCAAGACAACAAGCACAACTGTAGGCTGTGGGAGGAGGTTCCAGGTCCTACACAGGTGTCGTCTGTGTCTAAGGAATCGTCCATTAATCACGTGAGGCTCGAAAGGGGGTGGGTGAAAATTACGAAATATAACATGGTGGAAGGGGGGGGGGGAGGTTGGTAGTGACATATCATGTGTATTTATTTTTTCGTTGAACGCGCAATTTTTAAACCAAAAAGCGGCGCGCGACTTGTACTAAATAAATACTCGTTATTTTGGGAAGTGGGGGGCTTAACCTAAAACTTCACCACGTATCACCAGGAGTTGGGGCGGCTTAAAAAGCGCCTAAAGAACATCACGTGATTAATGGACGACCCCTATTGGTGTATGGATCCAGATGATGCTGAGTGTTTTTTATGTTGTCAGCAATTATTTATTGCAGACTTAAGTTGTAATAATTTACAATAATGTTTTTGTTTGTAGAGAAAGTTTATTGTACCAGCTAATGAAGATCAAGCGAAAATTCCATTTGCAAGAGTGAACCATAACAAATACATGGTGACGGACAACACAGCGTATATAGGAACTTCGAATTGGTCGGGTGACTACTTCACAGATACAGCCGGAATTGGATTTGTCGTGGACGACGCGAGCTTCAACAAGAACTCGAGTCAGGTGACGTTCCGCAAACAGTTGCAGGATGTTTTCGAGCGGGATTGGAACTCAATCTACTCGCACCCGTTGAAATAGTGATTTTTTTTCTAAAATCAATATTTCATATCTTAAGAGGAAATTAATAGTTTAATTATTTAACCCTTAACCACCTGCCATACGTCTCAGGTGAGAAAATTACTACTACTTTGGGTCTGAGAGACGTATGTCAGGTGGTTAGGTGTTAAAAAAAGGAATGTTTGAAAATTTGCAAATATTACGCGAATTTAAAAAAAATATTCTTGTTAATATAATGAAGATCTCTCGATTAAATTAGATATAAACATTAAGCTGGGAAGACACAGGATGCTAGAAATAAGGCTACTTACGTACTAATGCTACCACTGCTACAGATTTGACCAAAATGGATGGCTAGATTATGTTATAACGGAGCAGATAAATTTGGACCACATATCGCGCGGTAGCGCGACCTGTCGATCCAAAATAAGAAAAATATTGGTTAAGGGCTAGATTAGGTTACATTAACCCCTTGACATTCAATTACGTCTCTAAGACGTTATGTATATGTCATGAGGTCACATGTATATGGACACGACAATGCGCATTTTATTCGTATGTCAAGGTGTTGAAGCAGATAAATGTAGGACCACATATCGCGCGGTAGCGCGACCTCTCGCTGTGGTGGCGTTAATACATAAGTACCGAAATAAGTTTTCTTTAGCCTGTCCTTGATTTCTTTAATGACGAATCTTCCTCTAAAAAATTTCCTCGTATTTTAATGACGAATCTTCCTGCAATATTTTCAACCTCTTATTCTCCTCTTCTTTAATGACAAAATTCCTCTAAAAATTTCATCCTCTTCTCCTGATACTTTAATAACAAATCTTCTTCTAAAAGTTTCAACTTCTTCTTCTCCTCAAACTTTTTTTAACTAGTTGCCTCAATTTTCCTGCTTGAACAGTTTTCTTGTTTCTGGGCAAGCAATTCGCTCCGTGCATAACTGCGGTTAGCGCCACCCATGGCCAAAAAAACAACTTCGTCTCCAATAAAAGTGTATAAAAACAACAGGCAAGAACAAAAATGATTAATTAAATAAATTATACAATATATACACTAGACCAGGGATCCCCAAAACAAAACCTTTTTGCACACAAGAGCACATTCTAGAAAGTCGGTCGGGCGAGGGGCATCTTTTTCTATTCAAGCAGTCCTCATCTGATACATTGAATTTTATGAAAATGTCGTTTTGAAGATAAAAAATTTCTTTCTGTCGTTATTTCAATAATTTGCTATTTTGTAAGGTGAACAGATTATTTAAACGCGAAAGCAGAACATAAGCTATTTGAGATATGGGGACTTTTAAAATAGCGGCCTAGACGAATTTTTTAAAACTTTCAAGGTCAAACGTTCTAGAGTTGAAAGTTAGCGTTCGCTGTTAACCAAATTTTGGAAGAAAAATTGACAGTGGCCACTTACCCTTACCTATTTCCAGATTAATTAAACGCGAAAGCAATACATTGATCGAGGATGGAGGGGTAATGATTATGCATGTGCTTTACCAAAAAAACAATTATAACGAAAATTTGAATGATCTTCGCGGGCCGCATAAAATGTTGGCGCGGGCCGCATGAGGCCCACAGCCGCCATTTCCCCAGGCCTGCTGCATTAATCTGAGTGTTATGTTTATCACTCTTGCAATGTTTCGTTATTGATGCTTTGCCACTATTAGGAACACTGAATTGTGCATGTACACCAACTCGCATTTACGACTGATTTCACGTTGTCATAACTTTTAAACGGCTCACCACAGAGACTTCTAGTTTTCACGAATCGATTCAGCGTCCCAAAATTAGTAAAACAAGAATGATATTCCTTTAGGAAGCTTTCGCATAAGAAATAACATCGACATGGGAATTTCATATTTTGACCTTGAATCCATTTATGCAGTTTATTAATTTATGTATAATAATAAAACACTTTTATTTAGCAAAATACACGTCAATAAATACAAATAAATGCGAAATAATGACGTAACTGTTCATGAAGTTCTTAAAAGTGTCAGCTTTGGCGCTAGTGCAGTTGCGCTCGGAGCGAATAATTTTAGATTTCCTTAGCCTCTGCATGCTTTTGCATATCTTTTTTCGAAATATTCGCGATGCTGTTTAACCGAACTTTTTCAGTTTCGAGGAAGATAGTTTGGATGGTAGGCAATAGCCTCTTACCAAAGGAGGTTTATATTAGAGATGAGCATAGGATCCCATCGTTCCATGGGATGGGATGAGTGGTATGAACGTTGCGTGAGATGGGATGTAACGATGTTGTATGGGACGAATTGGGACGAGTTTTGATAATCCAGTAAATCTAGTTCGTGCATAATTATTTGCTTATAGTGCCAATACGCCCATTCTCCATAATAAGTCCAGCCCAGGAGATTTCTGTTATGACGATGTATTTCCTGAAAAGTCTTACGATCCGTTTGCAACGAAAAACGATTACTCACTGTCAGCTAAAGTAATTACGGAAAAATTAAATTTGAACGAACAATCTTTAAAAAAGTCTGAACCGAAAAGAAAGTTGGAAAATGGGATGAATGGGATGGGCCACGCGAACGGGATGGGATGGGACTAAAATTTTAGGTTTGTGGGATGGGACAGTGGGACGAAAATGTGATGGGGTGGGACAGTGACAGGGATCCGTCCTACGGGATGGGATCTGGAACGAGAAACTCGTCCCATGCTCATCTCTAGTTTATATGATGTGGCAAATCTTTCATAGGAGTAAGTTGCACACTACCCACTTAAGGCAGGGGACTAAGAAATGGGAAGAAGAGCAAAAGCAAACTTAGTGGAAGAACACGCCAAGAACTTGCCTCTGTCCGCAAGTTAAAATGCTCAAACTATTCTGCCGCTATCAGGATCAGACAGCCGAAGCTGTTGCCCAGGGGACGCCCGAATGTATATTTAACACATTCTACGAGGAGGCTCCTTTCATGTCCCCCAAGAGGAGCAGTGAGAGTCCATCACCTTGGTGAAAACCTGTTTTGATCTCAAAAGGTTCGGATATTTCCCCCTTGAACTTCATCTTAGATGTGGTGTCTGTTAGTGTTTGTTTGATCAGTCGCAGTATCTTGTCGTCCAAACCTTGTTCGTGTAGGATGTTGAACAATGACTGACGGTCGACGAAGTCATAAGCTTTCTTGAAGTCATGGAAGGTGCATGTGACTGGAGTCTTCCTGAGGGCTTTGATTTTCAGACTGAAAATTTGTTCTGCACAGGAGCAACGCGGGCGGAAGTCTGCTTGGTATTCGCCGATCTTGTGCTCCAGCTGATCCTGTGTCCTTAGGAGTATGCATGCTGAGAATATCTTGTATGTGACCTGTATTAGTGAGATGCCTCTGTAATTTTTTACATCTGTGGGTTCGCTCTTTTTGTGGTGGATCAGTGCAAATTTCCAGTCGTCTGGTAACTTTTCTGATGTCTGTGATGATCTGTGTGAGATCTCTAAGTGAGTTCGAAGAGTTTCGAATCCAAGGTTCTTCAGTAGTTCGGTCACTATGCCGTCATCGCCAAATATTCTTCCTGTAGTTTTTGAGTCTGGGGATGTGCCTGTGAACCTCCTCTTGTGCCGAGGGTGATGAGTCTGTGTGTTTATCTGTAGGTTCTTCGTGGGAATCTTTCTTTTGGGTTCTAGGCTAAAGTGACCACATTTTCATTGAGACAAACGGGATGAAATGAGAATTATAAATTAGTTAAGCAGACCAATAGTTCTAGTATCTACTCACACCAAAATAAAAACAAATCGTGCGTAAAAGTCCAATGTAAATCAAATGGAGTTTCATTATTAAACGATTTCTGTTTGTTGTTACTAAGGCAACAACTTTCGGCACTAATCAAAAAACATAGACGTAGTGAAAATAAATTCTGATTTTAATTAAAATTGAATTAATCTTTCTCAACGCAAGTTGTTGCCATAGTAACAACCAACAGAAATCGTTTAATAACGAAACTCCATTTGATTTATTTCCCTATTCATTATAATTATTATTTGGTGCACCAATATCAACTTAAACTTGAACAACATACAAATGCTGTTGCATATCTGAAACCGCTTAACGCTAGCGAAAGCTTGAATGCCCCCACACTCGGACAGATTTAATAAAATTTGAAAATTGGGTTAAAACGCGATCCCCGCGGGCTGGATCCCGCCTTCAACTTGATTTTTTCCGGCCGTCGTAACAATTTTCAAATCTTATTAAACCTGTCCGAGTGTGGAGACATTGTCTTCCAAAGTTTCGCTAGCGTTAAGTGGTTTGATATTTTGATTTGAGAAGTTGATTGCGGGCCGGATCATGCCTTCAACTTGTTTTTTTCCGGCCCTCGTAACAATTTTCGGTTAACATGCGTTAAGAGGCGTGAGGCATTCAGCGCCCTTCGTGTCACAATTGAAACTAACTGAAATTGACATAAAACCTCCAGTGGCGTGTAGAAAACGCCACCGTAGCTACAGATTTGAACAAAATGGATGGTTCGATTAGGTTATATTAGGAAATGATCAATCAAGACCACATATCGCGCGGCAGCGCGACCTCCCGTTCCGAAATTAAAAAAAAAATCAATAGTATAAACCACTGCTTCCCAAACTTTTTGATATCCCAGCTCCCTGCAAGTCATATCGATAAACCACGGCTTTTTTTTTTTTTTTAGAATTGGGTTACGTAAAAAAAATTGCTTTGTGTATACATATATGTGTATACTACTTTTCAAAGAAGTTCATTGATTCTGTTAAATGATTTTTCTGTTTTGCGTCTGTAATGGACTCATAACAGCACTCATATGCGTGTGGTTATGGATCGCCGAGTGCTGTTATGAGTTAATTTTTTCAAGGTTGGCGCTGAAATTCAGAACTGTCAATGTCAAATTTTCACTACGAGGGTAGCGATGAGTTTTCTAATGAACAAGTGCTGAAAAACGCCGTACAAACAAGTTTTTTTGTAATATTTTTTGTATTTTGCGCCCTTCTATGGCATTTTATGCCATTTCTAAATAAAAAAAATCGCCCATACATATTTTTATGGTGGTTACAATTTTATGGTGGTTGGTAACACTGATAATTGACATTTCGCGATTTCCACACATCACATAAACTAAACTATCTCGCCGAAAATTTGACACTGACAGCTCTGAATTTCAGTGCCAACCCTGAAAAAATTAAATCATAACAGCACTCGGCAAGCCATAACCGTACGCATATGAGTGCTGTTATGAGTCAATTACAGACGCAAAATAGAAAATAGTGTATTAAAGGACGAGTTCAGTTACGTGATTTTTCAGCACGCGTCCAAGTTTAGAAAACGACGAGCGTAGCGAGGAGCACGTAGCGTGCTGAAAAATCACGTAACTGAACTCGTCCTTTAATATACTATTACGATATTTGTTTTAAGTTCGGTTGACAACGACATTATTTTGTTATTTTCTTCAAGAAGTTCATGCAAAGAAATAAACATGCTTGTGCTCCCTTGTCCAAAGCTCTTGGTCCGTACGGATATTTTTTTTTTAAAGCCCTGTAGCTTATTGTTAAGAATCAGTAAATTAGTACTTTTTCTCTGCAGAGAGTTCTCTTTAAATCGGGCAGCTAAATCTGGTTTCTTTCCTAGAATAAATATTCTAAGCTCGTAATTATTCCTATCATATCATTCGTCGTAATTTCAATATTTTAACGGAGTTTACAATTTTAAAGTGTATATTTGACACAAACTTACTTCACGAAGATATATTTATGTGTTATACTCGCGGCCCCCTTGCGGGTAAGCCCTGCCCCTTAGGGGGCCGCGGCCCACCACTTTGGGAAGCACTTGTATAAACATTTTTTATATACCCTCTTCAAATTTATCTTTCCTACGCCTTTGTGTTTTGCCCCCAATGCGCATGCGCGTAATGCGTACAGTGGGTTTTCTATACATCTCATGCCTCTTAACGCAGATTAACCCAATTGGTTTCAAATTTTATTAAACCTGTCCGAGTGTGGGGAAATTGTCTTCAAGGTTTCACTAGCGTTAAGCGGTTTGAGATATGCAACAGCATTTGTATGTTGTTTAAGTTGATTTTTTTTTCCCCTCACATGGAAGTCACCTTGTTGCGGTGTGAGGGCTTAGTTTCGTAACATACCGTTGGACGTCACGACTGGAACAACTCCGGTCGGGGCGTTCGGCGGAGGGCGAACAACCAAGAACTTCCAAACCCTTAATCCCAAGGTGTCATGCGACCCGTGCCAAAGGGACTGGTTGATGGCCAAGGGCAACCGGCCATCGCTTACGGAGCCCCTCTGATACCTGGCGACCTCAGAGGGTATCTAGCCTTACCACTATCAAGCGGGGCTCTGATGTGGTGGACCTTTAGTTCCCTTGCGACTCGTGGGATTTATATGAATTCCAAAAGTAAAAACAATCCATGTGTACGGGACCTAACCGACACAGAGAACAAGGAAGTCAGCCCGGATTCTCGGGAAGACGACCTTGACCTCACACTCGTAGACATGAGCAGTCCAGCCATGTCTACAGAGGCAGAGGTAGATGTTCTTGTAAGGACAGAGGAGGACTTGCCGCCTCCTGTAACAAAACAAGAATGACCAGCAGGCGCACCAAAATAGCCCAAGTGAACATCCTTCATGCGAAAGCAGCTTCAGCTGTGATGGCTAGGATGTTCACCAAGCAGCACTTAGGGCTAGCGCTGCTTCAAGAACCCTGGACCTACGGAGGTAAGATCAGAGGCCTTAGCACCAGGGAATGTAAGTTGGTATGGGACAGCCGTGAGGTCTCCCCTAGAACCTGCATTATGGTAAGAAATGGCATAAATTACTTATGTCTTTCAGAATTTTTAACGCGGGATTTAGTACCGATTCAGGCCCTAATCAAGATCGAGGGTCTCCACCGCGAAGTAGTGATCGCATCAGCATACTTCCCTGGCGATGGTAACAGCATACCACCCATTGAAGTACAAAAGCTGGTGGAACACTGTATTAGGAGAAGGCTGCCACTCATCCTGGGATGTGACGCGAACGCACACAATGAGATGTGGGGCAGCACGGACACTAATAAGAGGGGTGAGTACCTTTTAGAATACCTCATTAAAGAGAACTTAATTGTGTACAACGTTGGGAACACACCAACATTTGTCACTAAAGTCTGAAATGAGGTACTGGATATTACGGTAGGTAGCGCTAACGTAAGTAAACTAATTAAAAAGTGGAGGGTTTCAAGTGAGCCCTCAATGTCAGATCATAGGATCATAGAGTTTGAGCTGGAAGGAGCGAGTGAGGAAAACACCCCCATTCGAAACCCCAGACAAACTGTGTGGCCTATGTTTAGTTCCCAACTAAAAGAAAACCTAGAGCAGGTGACAGTGCGGGGTAGTATCAAACACTTCACCGTGCTGGAGCAGGCTGTAGGAGAAATAAATGTAGCAATCACCACGGCATTTGAATCCAGCTGCCCGGTAAAAACCGTGAAGGAGCATAAGGACGAAAAATGGTGGAACAAAAATTTGTCTACATTAAGAGCAAAAGTACGTAGGCTTTTCAACAAAGCCAAGCAATACGGAAATTGGCTAGAATACTCTGAGGTGCTTACCACCTACAACAAAGAGATCAGAAGGGCAAAAAGGGAAAACTTTAGGACCTTCTGTGAAAACATAGAATCCACGCCGGTGGCAGCTAGACTGCACAAAGCACTAGCGAAGGATAGAGTGGAAATGACAACCACTCTCAAGAAACCGGATGGGACCTTCAGTCTGGAGGATGAAGAGCAAAGGTCAATGAAGGTCCGGAGGATGAAGAGCAAAGAGCTCTCCTCCTACTAGAAACCCATTTTCCGGGATGTAGAGGATACAGGGAGACCGAGGGCTTAATGCAACCACGGAATCCAAGTTAGGCCGACTGGAAGAGGGCAACGTCCATCTGTACGGAAAACCGAATCAGATGGGCTATCGGCACTTTCCAGCCTTTTAAGGCCCCAGGTGTGGACGGACTAGTTCCTGCCTTCCTACAAAAGGGAGAGAGAGAACTAATGCCGTATCTTCTAAATATCTTTAGAAGTAGCTTAGCGCTCGGATATATACCGGAGCTATGGAGAAAGGCTAAGGTGGTATTTATACCGAAGATGGGGAAGAAAGACACCACTCAAACAAAGTCATTTAGACCCATTAGTCTAACATCTTTTATGTTAAAGACAATGGAGAAGGTGATTGATAATTACCTTAGGACTATAGTGCTGGTAGGTACACCACTACACAAGAGTCAGCATGCATACAGAGCAGGGAAATCCACAGAAACCGCCCTGTATCAGCGAAAATAGAAGCAGCACGAAAGACAAACGAAATAGAAGCAGCACTAGAGACAAAGGAAGTAGCGATATGTGCCTTCTTGGATATAGAGGGAGCTTTTGATAACACCTCACACGAGGCTGTCAGGGCGGCTCTTGAAAGAAGGAGTATCGACAGCACTATCTCAAAGTGGATGGGAGAAATGCTGAGAACTAGAACGGCGGAGACACAAGTGGGAAAAGACACCATTAAGATCTCCACAACTCGAGGGTGCCCACAAGGAGGTGTACTATCACCGCTAATGTGGAGCCTGGTAGTTGATGAACTACTGGTTAGGCTAAACGACTTAGACATCAAATGTCAAGGTTACGCCGATGACATAGTCATAATGGCTAGAGGGAAATTTGAGGGAACGCTCTGTGAAATTGTTCAGAGAGGCCTCAATGTAACTAGTAGATGGTGTCAAACAGTGGGACTGAAACTCAACCCGAGCAAAACTACGGTGATACCATTTACTAGAAGGAGAAAACTAAACTGCCAATATCCCATACTCATAGATGGGAAGGCAGTAGAATACCAACAGGAGATAAGGTATCTGGGTATCACACTAGATAGCAAACTCCTATGGAATAGACACGCTGAGGCAGTGGTAGGTAAAGCCAAACGCGCCCTAATGGTGTGCAGAAATCTGGCAGGAAAAACGTGGGGTTGTAACCCCACTATCCTGCGATGGATGTACACCATGATAGTGAGACCTGCAATCACTTATGGGGCAGTTGCGTGGGGAAGTAGAATCAAGCTGGCCTCTATGAGGAAACAGCTTGAGAAGATTCAAAGGCTGGCGTGTGTCTGCATCACGGGGGCGATGGGGTCGTGTCCGACAGCAGCATTGGAGCTGCTGCTGGATCTGACTCCGCTGCACCTTGTGGTGGAGAGCGCCGCCTGATCGGCGATCGTAAGATTCAGCAAGGAAGGAATGGGCAGAGGTAAAATAATCGGGAGCAGAGACCGAAACAGCCTCGCTGCCAAGATCCCCTGGCTGGAAGTACCAAAAGACGAAATGGTATGCAAATACCACTTCGAGAAAAACTACACAGCAATGTGTAGTGGTAAAGCCGATTGGAGCGACGAATCCTCAGCATACCACATAGAGCAAAATGCCATCAAGTGGTATACAGATGGTTCGAAGACAAAGGAAGGCACTGGTGCAGAAGTGTTTGGATCTCGTACCAGATACTTCGAATCCATGGGAACATCCCCAAGTATCTTCCAAGCAGAGGTACACGCAATCGAAAGATGTGCACAGTTTAACCTCGACAGGAATTACCGCAAAAAACGAATTGCTATCCTGTCAGATAGCCAAGCAGCCATCAAGGCCATTAGCTCATACACCATCAGATCCAAACTGGTATGGGACTGTGTGGGGAAGCTGAACAAGCTTGGCAGGGATATTAGAGTAACGCTATACTGGGTACCAGGACACACTGCTATAGACGGAAACGAAGAAGCCGATCACTTAGCAAACAAGGGATCCAGTAGCCCCTTTATAGGTCCGGAACCCTTTTGCGGTATGAGCGTGAACACCATCCGCAAAAGTTTAGAAGAAGAAATAAGAGGAAAATGGATGAAAACCTGGGAAGAACTTCCAGGGCAATCCAAAGTGATGCTGGGATCTTTTAACCAGAAGAGAACGGGAGCTTGCCTGAAACTAAGCAGGAACAAGCTCAGAATTCTGACAGGAGCCCTGACGGGACACTGCAGCCTTAGGAAACATCTCAAGGCCCTAGGCCTAGAGGAGGATGACGGATGCAGATTCTGTGGCTCAGCAGAGGAAACCCCCATACATCTGTTCAAAGACTGCGGAGCATTACTCCGCAAGAGACAGATGTACCTGCAGGCCTTGAATCCCACCCAGATCCTGAAATTCCTAAAGGAATCAGGATTAGAGGAGGCGCTCTAAATGGGTAAGTACACCAACACTTGGAGGAGGAGGGTGGGGTACAATAGATCTATAAAGGTCGCAGTACAAGTCGTCACCACCATATCTACAATCTACAAGTTGATTTTGGTGCACCAAGTAATAATTGTAATAAATAGGGCAATAAATATTTAAATTTTGCGCCAAATATAAGTGACATCTTTACTATATAGGCAACAACTATTTCAAAACAGCTCTCAAATTTAAAAAGGTTATGTTTTAAAACTGTTGTCAAATTAATTGAAAGATGAAAAATACTTCAATAAAATCACCTCTGAGACATCACGTGAGTCCAAAAAAGCTCAGTAAGAAGAAATTGGACTTGTTGAATGCCAACAACTCACGAATCACCGATTTCTACAACACCACAGATTGGAAACACCGCCGGAGGGAAAGTGAAGATCTAGAGGAAAATACTGGTTGTGCAGTCAAAGACAGTAAGATGTTAGAGAAAATGATGGAAAAGAAAACAAATTCGCCAGAGAAATCTGCAAGAAAATATAATCTGCGACAGAAGACGAAGAAGAAAAGTTACACTGAAGAATCTAATTGTGAAGATGAGGCCAATACATGTAAGGATGAAATATTAAACTCCAAAGAAAATAATACAAAGCATAAGGTAATTAAAAGTAAAATTAAAAAAGGTATGAAAGAGGAACAAGTGAGAAAAAAGCAATCAAATAGTTTGAAAAACTTCCTCGGATTTGAGAATAATAACATTCAAACATCTAAAGATCAAATTGGCAGTCAATCAGATATTTCAGTGCAAAAACTCGGCAAGGTTACAAAACCCGTCAAAAAAGGAAGACCCAAACACAAAGCACAAACTAAATTACCTCCTATTAAGTTCTCACCTAACCCAAAGTTACCTGAAATTAATCCAAAAGTATCACCTAGTAAATCAGAACATCCGAGTGATTTCAAAGTAACGCTAAGGAAACCTCCACCGAAACTAAACGATACTTTCACAAAGTACGGCCTTATTCTCCCATCTTACGAAGATTTAGTAAGAGACGAAGAGGAACTGATTGCGTATTCCCGAAAATTAAACCAAGCGTGTAACATAATTGAACAGAACCCCATAATCCGCAGCTCACCACTTAAACTACGACCCTCCATACCCCCAACGTTGTTAAGCTGTGAACACCTCCCATCCAAACAGATAAAACAACTTTTCAAACAGAATATTCCGTTTTGTTTAGAGATAATAAATGGAGAGAGTGATAGTGAGCGACACAGGAACTTCATGAGGAACAATCTTTTGGAAAACAACAAATACTTGACGTACAATGTTAGTATGATTGTGTTTTCCACGGACCAAAAGCAGCAGTTGGCGAAGCTTTGTAAAAAGCGTTTCGGCGATTGCGACATTCCGAATCTCTCGCAATATTACTTCAAGGTGCTGTTGCCGGAGTTGTGTTTGAAGATCTTCATGGAAGAACATTGTATGAGCAAAGAGGAGGCAATACAGTATTTGGAAAATAGACCCGTCGAAGACTTTAAATAGATTTGTAAGTGTAAATACAATGTTGGTAGTTACAATTTTATGTTTTTTTTTTAACTTATTATTAGGTTTATAGATTTTGAGATTTATTTTTGTTGCAATTCAAGATTGGAACTGGCTTTACATCGATTGTTGAACAATATTTCTGTTTTGATTTGCAGTTTAAAAATCATTGTCTATGACCATATTAATTGTAATTAAAAATGTTTTGCTTTTTATAGATTTATTATGAAATTCCAAATGTTATGTGATTTATTGTGGTCTTGTACAAAAGTTACCTAGAACTAGAAATATCTAGCTCACATTTGAATATATTGTAGAATTAGTGTGAGTAATATTTGTGTGTTTTTATGGCCACTGGATTATTTATTACAGACAGTTAAACTAATTTAGATTAACACAAATGAAATCAATGTTTCGACTATTTTTTGATAAATAAATTATATTTTGAATTACCGTGATTGTGTTATTTAGCACAACAACACAATTCTAGTATATTCCTTTTTAATTCATTTAAACACGGTGATACCCTTTACTAGGAATCCTTTATAATGTACCAAGATTGTAATGGTTCAAGCGGTTTAGGCTACTGACTATTCCTTCTTGTTCCATACTTGCCTGTCTATGTCATGTCCAAGAAAACAGAGAGAAGTATACACCACACTTGAAGGTTCATAATCATCAGACTCTCGGAAAGGAACACTTTATCCTGCCAAAATACAGTCTCCCAAAGACGTAGAGCTGTTACAACTTTATTGTCGAAAAAGCCTACATGTGCTTCAGAAGAAGACTGGACTTTTACATTCTAATTTCGTTTTATAACAACAACAATTTAGGTACTTGACAATATATTACTTAATTATATCACATAATATATTACTTTATTAAATTATATCACTTAAACCGTTATATCGTATGTTTGACGAGCCATGAAAGCGATTTTCTGCGTTCTCTGCACAATTTCAGGACATTTCTTCCTTCGAATCAAACGGCAATCTTGAAAGTATCCTTCGTTGCGCGGAAAACCGTTCGTACCATCTTTGAATGTTGTCATTCCTTCAAAAGAAACTCACATTATTTAATAGCTTATGTTTTGGGCACCCTACATTTTGGAAGCATTCAATTTATTCGAATATTACCTACTCTCTATCGGACATTAGCCATATAAAGTCGAGCTAAGCAAAATAAGAATCATAAACGGAGAGATTTTTAGAAAACTGTGTTTAGAATATTTTCATCGGGGATTCTATCGCAAGTGGTCTGTATCTAGCTATATATGATTGAAACCTTGCCGCGTCTAGCGTTAATATTACCACCTAATCCCCATATTTTTCCTCCGCGAAATTCTCCTTCGTGTTTCATGCCATCCGCTCTCCAAAATACTCCGTGGCCGTGGAACCATCCTTGCGAAAATTCACCTTCATATCTGTAAGTGCACATTTATATAAATAATACCAGGATGTACTCATTGTGTTTTTCATTGACAAATTAATTTGTCTCTACAGTTTGATTTCTATATCTATCGTACATATTTAATCTCGTCGTTTCTCATTAGAGTCAAGAATGTAAATACAGTTCAACTTAATACAAATCTTATAATACTTTTATCAGCTTAATGGAATTTATTAAATAAGCTAAAAGGTAGCTATCGTATATATTTAATTTCACCGTTTCCATTAGAGCCAAGAATGTTAGTTTAACTTAATTCAAAACTTGTATCAGTTTAATGGAATTTATTAAACAAACTAAAAGGCATTATGCCGAATCGATTGGTGTCGGTCAGGTTCCGATCCGACTGCTGGTTGTCCCAGGTATATCCAGATATTTGTGTTAAAATTGAACCAGAGCGGCATTAGGCCGCCGCAGGTCCCAGATTCTTACGCCGCCCGTTGCGGGTAAACA
This sequence comes from Phosphuga atrata, assembly GCA_944588485.1. Classification (NCBI taxonomy): domain Eukaryota; kingdom Metazoa; phylum Arthropoda; class Insecta; order Coleoptera; family Silphidae; genus Phosphuga; species Phosphuga atrata. The sequence continues at coordinate 79,476,168 of OX155895.1, forward strand.
TCAGCATACATTAATTATCGCAAGGTACGGATGAAATTTTAGCTTAACCGGTGTCGGGGCGCCGCTCTCGATCCAAAATAGGACAATGTGGCTAGGACCATTTTTTTAACCCAGGTTAGATTAGATTGCACATCGCGAAGCCGCAGATAAATCAAGACTACATACGCACGGCAGCGCGTACTCGATTCAAAATAGGATAATGTGGCAAGGACCGTTGGTTTAGCCCAGGTTAGATTAAGTTGAATTTAATACTCTAAAGTACTGGAGGGCAGAAGGAATGCCTTCGGGTCTTCTGTCCGATGAAGGGAAAACCCCTATCTACAACCTCCACGTGGTAGAGTATGGTAACATCATGATGATGGCAAATGCAGAGGGGGACCGAACCGTTGCCGGGATAAGCAGCAAACTTATTCTTAGGAAAAAGCTGGGCTCTCTTTGGTCCAGGGGGTTAGAAATAACCCCCGAAGGCGGATGAACCGAACAATACGGTCAACGTCATAGGATGTAGAAGGCAACGGGAAACCACTACATTAAAGATCGTCACAGATATCCCTAGTACAATCAATGGCCATGTTCAAAACAAAATATTGTACCGGAGCATCAAGTCTCCCAATCGGATCTCCGGGGGGGACTGTTTTGAATATTGCTACAAACAAAAAAACTCTATTGCGAATCCCAAAGACCTCAACCAAAGATAAAAACTATAGAATAGGAACATGGAACCTGCGAAGTATGTTCCAGGCAGGAAAAACGGAAAACGTCATAAAAGAACTAGAACGAATGAAGATCGACATACTCGGATGCAGTGAAACGAGGTGGCCGGGTACTGGAAGATCTGACGTAGATAACTATCACATCTACTACTCAGGCGACCATAAAACACAGAATAAGAACGGTGTTGCAATTATAGTCACGGAGGAGGTACATAAAGCAGTTCTAGGATTTGTACCAATATCAAACAGAGTGGCAATAATGAAACTAAATTCCAGCCCTTGCATAATTAATATAATACAGGTTTATGCACCCACAAGCGAAGGAAGCGACGAGGACATCGAACAATTCTACGAAGATATAAGAACAGCACGAAAACAGACCAAAAGGACAGAAATCACAATACTAATGGGTGACTTCAATGCGAAAGTGGGTAAAGGAGAACAAGAAGATATAGTAGGAAGATATGGTTTGGGAACTAAAAACGAGAGAGGAGACCTGCTGATCCAGTTTTGCAAAGAAATTGAGCACTCAATAATGAACACCTTCTTTAAGTTACCTCCAAGAAGGTTATATACGTGGAAATCGCCGGCCGACCGCGAACAGTGTGTAATTAGAAACCAAATAGACTTTATTACAATAAATAAAAGGTTTAGAAACTCCATCACATCCACTAAAACTTACCCTGGAGCAGACGTATATACCGACCATAACCTACTGCTGTCAACACTTAAAGTACGCTTTAAGAGAACAGAGAAGAAGCCCCAATTGAAGAGACATGACATACAGAGACTGAAAGACCCCAACGTGATGCAACAAGTTAAAGACCAGATTAAAGAAGGTATGAACAAGATCAGAAGCCTTGCCAGCCGCAACATAGAACAACAAGTCGAAGCCATCACCAATGTAATGAAAACTGTTGCAGATAAAAACCTTTACACAAATCAAAGAAAAAAGAAAAGCAAGTGGATTACAGATGAGATCTTAGGTTTGATGGAAGAACGAAGAAAAACAAAGAGCAAAGACTTAAAGTCATATAAGTAAATCCACAACAACATTAAAAAAAAGATCAAAGAAGCCAAAGAAAACTGGTGGAAAGAACAATGCTCTGAAATAGAAGAACTAGACAGAAAACATGACGTTTTAAATACACATAAAAAAATAAAGGATGCAGCTGGAATAAACAAACCACGACAGAATAACATAATTACCGACAAAAACGGGACTACACTACTGAACGTGAATGACAAAGTAGCAAGATGGCAACAATACATACAGACTATGCTGACGATAGCCGAACAGTTTCTAACACAAATAGCCCAGCACAAACAGGACCTTCTATAACTCATCAAGAAGTTCTTAAGGCAATTGGAAGACTCAAAAACAACAAGTCCCCGGGCCCAGATGAAGTTCTTGGCGATATGTTAAAGCTCATTGAGGAAGAATACCTAGACCTAATCACGGACTTATTTAACAACATATATGAATCGGGAGATATACCCGAGAAATGGCTAGTCTCTACGTTTATACCGATTCCTAAAAAAACCACAGCTAAGCAATGCGAAGACTATAGAACTATCTGTCTCACAAGTCACTTCATGAAGGTCTTTCTTAAGATTATTTACTAACGAATATATCAAAAACTAGAAGAAGACATTAGCGAGACGCAATTTGGGTTTAGGAGTGGATTGGGGACTAGAGATGCCCTTTTTGGTCTGAGTGTTCTGATTCAGAGAGCAAGAGACGTGAATTGCGATGTTTTCACGTGTTTTATCGACTTCGAAAAGGCATTCGATAGGGTTAACCATGATTTGCTAACAGAAACCATAAAGCAATCAGGAATAGATGACAGAGATGCACGAATAATCAACAATCTGTACAGACAACAAACAGCATGTGTTCGTGTGGAAAATATAATGTCAAAGGAATTTCCAGTAGAACAAGGTGTCAGACAGGGCTGCGTACTATCCACGCTACTGTTTAACCGATACGCAGAAAACCTTTTTAAGAATGCACTCGAAGAAGAACAGATTGGGATAAAGATAAATGGGGAAATAATTAATAACTTAAGGTATGCAGACGACTCTGTACTAATTGCCGACAGTGCCGAAGGACTACAGAGACTGATTGATAAAGTAGTAGAGGCATGCGAACCACTTAATATGCGATTGAATGTGGCAAAGACAAAAATTCTAATCGTCAGCAAAAATGCGTCTAATGCCCAATTCCTGGTAAATGGGGCCCAACTACAGAGAGTACCATCAATATCGTACTTGGGTGTAAACCTCAATGACCAATGGGATCATAGTCGTGAAGTAAAGATCAACATAGAGAAGGCACGTTCTACATTTAACCAAATGAAGAATGTTTTGTGTAACATGCGCTTGAACATCCATCTTCGAACACGCATACTTAGATGCTACGTCTTCTCTAAGCTTTTGTATGGAGTGGAGGCATGGACACTCCCCGAGGCAACTAGTAAACGACTGGAGGCCTTCGAAGCATGGTGCTATCGTCGAATGCTTCGCGTTTCCTGGACCCACCATGTTAGCAACGAAACCATACTCCTACGCATGCAGAAGGACAGAGAACTGCTCACAACAGTCAAACACAGAAAACTGTCATACTTTGGCCATATCATGAGAAACAGCAACAGATATAGGCTACTTCAACTCATCATGCAGGGAAAAATCGAGGGGAAGAGAGAGGTCACAGGGAAGACGACGGATCTCCTGGTTGAAGAATCTGCGACAATGGACCGGAAGAACATCGGTTGACTTGTTCAGATCGGCTGTGGATCGAATCCGATGGGCCATATTGATCGCCAACGTCCACTGAGGATATGGCACAATAAGAAGAAGAAGATTAAGTTGCACACCGCGAAGCAGTAGATAAATTAGGACTACATACGCGCTGCAGCGCGAAGTCTCGATCCAAAATAGGATAATGTGGCAAGGACCGTTGGTTTTACCCAGATTAGATTAGGTTGCACGCTGCGCAGCAGCAGATAAAGATTTTTAGAACGAGAAATGCCTCTTTCAGTTTATTTACACGTAACTTGGGTAACGCACGCAAATATTCAATATCGGGTATATATATTAGGTAAAAAAGAATTCTAGAGGCTAAATGGCTGGTATGGGTCTCAGGGGTAGCAGAAAGTGCCACTATTCCTGCTACAACAAAACTCTGGGAAACGCCCACAGTCCCGAAAAGGACAAATCCAGCAAATCCCACTTCCACGTCCTCGTCGTGGCCTCTGGGTGCATCGCGTACAATGGATGTGCGTGGTGTAGCAGACGGAAGAGGGTAAATGGCGAGTTTCCGGCGCCTGAAAACCGGAACAAAAGTGGCTAAGGGAGAAAACCCTAACAGAAAATCCTGGTCCTTCAAGCTAGAGGGTTGAATCGATGGGCCAACACCTCATCATTCGGAAAAAGGAAAAAATGTTAAAAACTTCAAAAATCCGCCTCGGAACAATGATGAACATAAAATACAACGAACTAGGCAAAGAAAATTGACTATGAGAATGGCGACCTGGAACATACAAGCATTACGAACAAAGAAAACAGAAGTATTCCAAGAATTAAACAAAATGAGACTGGATGTCTGTGTGCTTACAGAAACTAAAAAAAAAGGGAATGGAGTCGAGATGTTAGGGGAATATATACATGTTTATAGTGGAGTTAAAAAGGACACAAGAGCAAAGAGAGGAGTAGCAATAGCAATACACAGAAAATATAAAAAATACATTAAAGACCATGAAGAAATTGACGAACAAATAATAAAAATGGAAATTTAAAAAAATGGACAGAATATAGTTATAATAGGAGTATACGCTCCTAGCGAGGATGCAGACCTTGCCACTAAAGATATGTTCTACGAAAAACTATTCCGAATAATATCTGAGATAAAAGGAGATCGAGAAATACTTATCTTGGGAGACCTAAATGCCCGTACAGGGAGAGAAGGAAACAACCCGGTAATGGGTAGATATGGAGAACAAACTGAAAACGATAACGGCAGACGTCTAAAACAACTATGTCAGAATATGTCTCTAAAGATAATGAATGGTTTCTTCTCCCACAAATATATACATAAATACACGTGGACCCAACCCACAAAAGGACTAAGATCGATAATCGATTACATTATACAAAAACAAAACACAAAAATAACAACCACTGACGTAAGGGTGTATCGAGGAGCGGAATGCGGATCGGACCACCACCTATTGGTAGCAACAGTCCTAATAAAGTATAGGAAAACTATTACGGACAAAACTAGTAAAAACGACATCAAAAAACACGAATGAAATCATATACAATCTAGAGAGTTTCGGCAACGAATCTACTAAATTTTTGTACAAACTAAGATTAACTGCCATGCTGGCTAAAGTGCAATACGGAAACACAACAGCGAATCAACTATACCAAGACCTAAGGAACTGTATGCACCAAGCAGCGAACGAAGCTATAGGACCACAAGAAAGGCATTTTAAAAATAAAGAGTGGTGGTGTGAAAAAATAGAAAGACTAGCAGGAATTAAAAAGAAAGCTTATCAAACTTGGCTACAATCTAAAAAAATAGAAGATAGAACGATCTATGCACACTGGAATAGAGAAGTTAAAAAACTTGTAACAAAAAAGAAAAATGAGATTTGGGAAAAAAGATGCTAGGAGATAGAGAGGTGCATGGGAGGAACAAAGGTTTCGGAAGCGTGGAAGGCAATCAAACATATTAGAAAAGAAGGGCAAGTAAATAAAATTGAACTAATAAGTATGGAGGAGTGGGAAACATATTACAAAGAACTGCTAACAGAAAAGAGTTCCACATTGATAACCTCGACATAGAGACACCCACAAATGAAGAAGTAAATGCGATAACGATAAAAGAAATAAAGGAAGCCCTAAAAGAATCTAAAAATAAGAAGGCTGCAGGGCCAGGAAATATCCCAATTGAACTAGTTAAAAATGGACCAGAATTATTACTAGAGCTGATAGCCAAGATCTTCAACAAATGTCTAATAGAAGGCGACAACATTCCAGAAGATTGGAATATTGCTCATATGAGCTCAATATATAAAAAAGGAGACAAAAGACAATGTAGTAACTATAGAGGGATCAGCGTAACTAGTGCGCTTGGGCGGTTGTACGGCCGGATACTAAAAAAAAGAATTGAAAGCAGCATCAAAGAAGTAGAGGAGCAAAGTGGATTCCGAGCCGGGAGATCATGCATTGACAATATATTTGTTATTCAACAAATTATAGAAAAGCGGAAAGATAGAAATCTACCCACACACCTATTATTTATCGACTTGGAGAAAGCTTTCGATACGGTACCCTGGAAAAAGCTTTTTGAAGCATTGACGAAGATTGGGATAAATAGTGTATACTGTCGGGCAATCAGAAATATATATATCGAGTCAAAAAGTGCAGTCAAGATAGGAAACGTTATATCGCGGCCTTTCGCGGCCAAGGCTGCAGCCTGTCTCCTACATTATTTAAAATATACATACAAGAAGCACTAACAAACTGGAGAAGAAAAACCGCAGGAATGGGAATAAGAACAGGTGAACATTGTTTGACAAGCCTGCTATTTGCTGACGACCAAGTGATACTAGCAAGTGATGAAAGAGATATAGATTATATTTTAAGAAAATTGAAAGAAGAGTATTCGGTATGGGGTTTAAACATGAATATGTCAAAAACAGAATATCTTCGTGTCGGGGAAGAAGGAGAAGACCCAGAACTGGAGTTAAGAAAGATAGGGCAGAAATGTAGGGCATACAAATATTTAGGAACTATCATCTCAGAAGAAGGAACAACAAAAAAGGATATAGAAAATAGACTTGGACAAGGGAAAAAGGCTATCTGCTTGTTAAATTCAATGCTATGGTCAAATGAAATTAAACTAAAAACAAAAATGAGGGTATACAAATCTATTGTAGAACCAATAACAACTTATGGTTCAGAATGTTGGCAAGTTTCACAAAGAGATAAAAAAAGTATAGAAGTAGTAGAAATGGACTTTCTACGAAGAGCTTGTCAAACGTCCAAACTAGATCGTGTAAGAAATGAACATATAAGAAGACAGACGAAGAGAGTCTATGGCACTACAGACGACATAGAAACACGGCAATTAAAGTGGTATGGACACATGCAAAGGATGACTGCAGAAAGATGGCCAAAAATAGCATTCCAATATATACCAAGAGCAAGGAGAAGAAGAGGCAGACCAGCAATAAAATGGATAGATGGTATTATGGAAACCATTAAAGATAGAGCCATAGAAGAAGATGGCTGGAGAGATAAGGAGAGGTGGAAAAAGAAGTGCGGGATGCGGCAAAGGCTGTAGGAACCTCGCTGTATAAAAAAAAAAAAAAAATGAATACAATCAAGAAATCGGTATTAAAAAAGTGACGTGAAGTGTCAGAATTTTTTTTCAAAACAAAATTAAAATTAAAGAAATCGTTAAGTGAGTGTAAATTCTATAGCAATACCGGAGACTTATGACGAATCCATACCACCGGAGACAATTGAAAAAGCAAATTCTGCATTTTTGATGAATTTTTTTTAATAGCACCTGGATCCCAAACTTGTTTGTAACAAGGGCGAAATTGTCACGTTTCACTCTCGAGCGAATGCGCTTCGTTCGTGCGTACATTTTGCTCTCGAGTAATATTAACAAGCTTTCGCCCTAGTTACAAAATCCACTATTATTTGTGCCTTGAAGCTTTACGTTCAATTCATTGAAATGTTGGCATATGTCTGTAAAATACATCAATTTTGAAAGCCACATAACATCCAACAACTGTGGATATTGTCCAAATTTTCCCCCATTTTGCAGAAACAGTGGTCTCCTACGCTTCCGTAGTATAGGATCACTCGCGTTTATTCGTAATATAAAATTTCATAGTAAACTTACTTATTTTTAACTAAAATGTAAACTGTTTTGATCGGTGGCGTGGCCAAAACCTACCATCAATTGCACGCGTGCCATCAATTTCACGCGTGCCATCAATTGCTCGCGTGTCATAAATTGCACGCGTATCATAAATTGCACGCGTGTCATGAATTTCACGGGTGCCATCAATTGCACGCGTGTCATAAATTGCACGCGTGGCATCACTTGCACGCGTGCCTTTGGTGCGCCATCCCTGCCATAAGGTGTCATAAGATAAAACCTAGGACAGTTTGAGAGTGCCTGAAGGGTCGAATACACGAGCAATATACTTACGAAAGTTATAGCAGAATCAACTTACTTTTTCGTTTACACTGAGGTAATAACTTGCGCAATTTATTCAAAAAAAAATGTCATGCGTGTTTACATGGCACTACAGTGTTGCTGCCACATTCTTAAATTAAAATTGTAGGTAGGTGGAATATGTCGACTCGAAAATCCAAATTTGCTGCTGCTTTTACAGTTTTACTTCTTTTGTCTAAGAAAAAAAAAGGAAAAGTGAATTTTGGCAAGAGAGTGGATATTACGAAGACAAGAGCTGGGTGTGCGTAAAAGTATCCAAATCGTGCGTAAAATCGTGTGTAAAAGTATCCAAATCGTGCGTAAAAGTCCAATGTAAAACAAATGGAGTTTCATTATTAAACGATTTCTGTTTGTTGTTACTATGACAACAATTTCGTAAAATTCACTATACAAAAATCATCGACGTAGTGAAAATAAAATTTCTGACATATATTAGAATTGAATTAAGTTTATTTATTTTGAATCGAGAAGTCTCGGCCTCCCAATCTAGAGATGTCCAGTTCTAATATAACTTAACCTAACCATAACCTAATTTAGTTTAAATGTAGTCATTGCGATTAAACCACTCGCCTTCGGCTCGTGCTTTAAACTCATCGCAACTCATGCACAAAAGCCCTTCTTCATACACATGTATCATAAACTACTATTATTGTTACATTCATATACATGTATAAATATACAAAAATATACAAAAAAATATACTAAATTATATTATATATATAATGTATAAATATACAAAAATGTATTTACATACATTTAAAAAAAGACGAAATGCAGAAATTTTCTAAGAAGCGGGACACTTTTAAAAATCGTCGGGACGCGGGACTGTCCTCCAAAAAGCGGGACTGTCCAGCGAAAATCGGGACGTGTGGTCACTTTAATTTAAATTATTTTCTAAAAATGATGCATATTATACAAAAACGAAAAAGACTGTCTAGTTTCCTCAAAAACTGGAGATGTTAAAGATGTTAAAATTGACATTTCATTTTTTCTTTAAAAATGTTTAAAAACTAAAAATTCAATCTATTTTTGTCCAACTATTAATTACTTAGCTCCGTCTGGAAATGTGAGAACTCCAAGCCCGTCGAAAAACCCGTGTCTGAAGTTTCCGTCGTAACGAGTCCCATCCGGGAACGAAATATGACCGGGTCCTTCTCGTCTTCCCTCCAAGTTCCAACCGCCGACGTAAACCGGCCCTTTCTCGTGTCGGTATCCCCCCATCTTGGCCACTCGCTCTACATCACACAAATCGTCATTAATTTAAAACATCAATTCAATATCAACTTGAACTCGTTTATTTACTTTCAAATAAACGAAAGATAACAACAAAGTTCAATATCTACTTTAGTCGTGTTCGTCTACTATCGAGTCGTGTCTGTTTAATTTCTGTCTCTCGAGTAATGTTTGTGTTTGCAATTTGTGTTTGTTTATTTTGCGAATAACATAAATAACGGTTAAATTGCGAGCTCGCTAAAAAAGCTTTTAGATTGGGTTCACTTACGCAAATCCGTTTCCATGGTGTTGTGATAACTAAATGACATTTTAGCATCAGAGGCTTGCAAGGCTCGATGATAGTCGACCCAGATATTTCTATAGCTTCTTTTTCTGTTAATCAAATTAGTCACAAACTAAAGGTTGAGTTGAGTTTTTAAATTAGTCTTCGTTGTATAAACCGTCGAAATTCGATTAGGAAATCTATTCGAAAGTTAGATTTTTTAATTAAATAGGCTGGATGCTGGCAGAAGGACCTCGAGGTCGGTAGCCCTTAAATATTATTAGACTTTGATTATAAAATTTTGTTTTTTTCTAAATTTGATCCTGATTTCGACTCACAAATTATTATTGCTGGCCAATGTAGATTAAGCTAATTTGTAATCTTATAATTTAATATTTTTGATTGTTCATCCTTACACTCAGCTACGCGAAGTCGTGCGACATCGCCTGTCAAATAATGATTACATTGTTTTAAATGGGCACGTCGCGTATCCATGGCGAGAACGTGCCCATTTAAAACAATGTAATCATTATTTGACAGGCGATGTCGCACGACGTCGCGTAGCTGAGTGTCGCGCATATGAGAAAGGTCGATTGCCATATGCGCGACACTCAGCTACGTGACGCCGTGCGACATCGCCATGTCAAATAATGATTACATTGTTTTAAATGGCCATGTCGCGTAACTGTCGCGCTGCCATAGTGAGAACGTGGCCATTTAAAACTATGTAATCATTGTTTGACAGGCGATGTCGCACGACGTCGCGTAGCTGAGTGTCGAGCATATGGGAATCGACCTTTCCCATATACGCGACCCTCACCTACGAGACGTCACGCGACATCGCCTGTCAAACAATGATTACATTGTTTAAAATGGACACGTTATCACTATGGCTACGCGACGTGCACATTTAAAACAATGTAATCATTCTTTGATGTCGCACGACGTCGCGTAGCTGAGTTTCGCGTACCTATATGTTACGCGTTATTGGCCTTTATTGTAACAAAACTGAAATTAACGAGAATAATTTGAATTTGTTGTAAACATAAAAATGATAATAACTTGAATTTGTTGTAAACATGAAATCGAAAATAACATAAAAATGTGTCCTTGGTTTGCCTATTCAATCTAATATTCCCGCAGATTAAGAAATCATTATGTTTCTCGTTAATTTCCTTGAGATTTGATTTCAATAAAAATCGCATTCTTATTCAAATAAGGTTTTGTCGTTGCGCAACGCCAAGAATAATTGTTTGTTTACGGTTTCTTCCAATAATTCAGTCAGTTCTTATCTGCTGCTGGAATTCGAAGCAAAAAAAAACACACAGAGGAAAGCAAATTGTTATTTCCTTATCGGGCGCACAAGCGTTTCACGCGCTCTGAGGTTCGTTTCCTTTCTAAAACTCCATCCATAATAACAGTAAGTTTTTACTCAACTATTTTAAACAAAAATAACATATTAGTAGAGGCAGGACAGATAACAGATTAGTGGAGGCAGGACAGATAAGGGGTTAGTAGAAACAGGACATATGATACATTAGCAGACACTGGACAGATAATAGATTAGTAGAAGTAGGACCGATAACAGACTAGTAGAACCAGGACCGATAACAGATTTGTAAAGGCAAGACAGATAACAGATTAGTAGAGGCAGGACAGTTAAGGGGTTAGTAGAGACAGGACATATGGTAGATTAGCAGACACGGGACAGGTAAGAGATTAGTAGACCCAGGACAGATACTACAGTAGTAGAGACAGGACATATAATAGATTAGCATACACGGGACAGATAAGAGGTTAGTAGAAGCAGGACAGATAACAGATTAGTAGAGGCAGGACAGTTAACTAACGCAAAGAAATTGGGCTAATAATAAACGGTAATAAGACAAAATACCTAATAGCAACGAGGAGAAACGTAAAAAATCTCCCTCAATACCCAAAGATAGATAAACATAACTTCGAACAGAAAACCGCCCTCAATACCCAAGGATAGATAAACATAACTTCGAGCAGAAAACCTCCCTCAATACCCAAAGATAGATAAACATAACTTTGAACGAGTGACGAGCTTTAAATATCTAGGAGAGCACTTGAATGGGTCAAATGACATCGCATTATCTGTACAAGAAAGAATACAAGCAGAAAATCGATGCTACTATCAGGGCCGTCTTTAACCAATTCGGGGCACTAATAGGCACATTAGGATAATGGGACCCCTTAGGTAAAGGCCATATAATCTTTACAGAGCAGAATTTTGTTTAAATTGACAAGGAAATCAGATATGCACAGTTTAAATTTTCATATCTTTACAATCACATTAAATGAAGAGATAATATAATATAATCCACAAATGTAACTCTTTCAGCATTCACAGGTTAGGTTTTGTTCCTAAAACCCTTCTAGATTTGAAATGGGCAAAAGCACTTCTTCAAAATCTATGTTTTTGAGCATATCACTTTCTATGGACATGAGCGACAAACTGGTTAATCTTTCTTGAAGCATTGTACTTCTTGATTCATTTTATTTTTATTTTCAGTTAGTTACCATCATGCTTGACAAGATTCTCAATACGATTTCCACATTTGTCTGCAATTTTGTTTTCTATGAAAAGGTTATCGTTTGGTGACCCGTCAGAAACTAGGGGGCCCCTATCGATCGCGAGGACCTGTGCACATGCGCAGAGTGTCCAGTGGGAAAGAGGAGCTACTATGCTAACATGAAAATATTCAAATCAGAAATGGTCTCAAAGAACGCAAAACTGCGGATGTATAAGAACAAGAACAATTGTGCGTCCAGTGTTAGCATATGGTTCAGAAAAATGGAATATGACAGAAGCTGATAGAAACTCCCTCCAAGCATTTGAAAGAAAAATACTAACAAAAATCTTTGGACTAACACGAGAAGAAGAAGAAATAAATAGAAAAATGAACCACATAGTATGCATACAACAGCATAGTAGCCAGCTACAAGAACCAATAAAAGGAAAGGATATTTCCAGATACACGAAATCACAAAGGATCAGATGGTCGGGATACATGATACAGATGACATAGAAAAGAGCCCCTACAGAAATATTTCTGGCAAAATTTCATGGAACGCGAGGTAGAGGAAGACCCCGAGCCGGATGGAAGAATAAGATAGAAGACATGAAATACATGAAGAGGACATGAAAGAGATGAAATGATAGATATGAAAGAGATGACATAGACATGAAAGAGATGAAAGACATGAATATGAAGAAGACATGAAACTCTTAAAATTTCAAAACTGGATGGCAGCTGCAGAAGACAGATAAAATTGGAAGAAGACAGTTATGGAAGACAAAGTTATCCTGGGCTGTAAGAAGCTGGCTAAAAGAAGAAGAACTCTAATAACTAAATAACTATTAATATCCAAATTATTTACTTTTAAATTAACATTCTCCGCGTATTTACTTCGTTGGGTTTGAAGGATTATGCATTATGAAAAGATTTTTAGCGGAGCACCAGTCCCCACTACATTTTGTAAAATTAAATTTCCTTCTCTTTCATTTTGTTTTGAAGATTTTTTGGATATTATAAAGTTTGATTCGTCAGCATAAAATACACATTGCCCTTCTTCGATTTAGGGAACTATATCTGCCATGTATAATCAAAACAGCAGAAAGTTTGGTATGAAAATCAACATCGCTAAAACCAAGTTCATGCAGAGATAAATACAAAGAAGAAGATGGTATTTACTATTAATGATTGCCCAGTTGAGAACGTCCCAACGTTTACCCATCTAGGGAGACTGATAACTAGACTGATATCTAGGGAGACTGATAATCCGGTGGTACAGATTGCGACATCCAGATGCGAATTAGGAAAGTCCTGACTCCAGTCAGAAACTACTAATTGTAAGATCCTGTCCTTCTCTATGGATATATTATTCTCTTCGGCCAAGTTTCAAGAACATTTTGTTGCAAATTTCGTGAAAATCCGGCGAATATTTCGTGAATTATAAGCAAAAATTTGCAACAACAGCCGAAAATTGGTTTGCATTAGCCAGTAGTAACTTTATCGTTGCGCACTAACAAGTGCAACTAGCAAGTGCATACATAACAAGTGCATACACACATTACAACTACCTACTCTTTCAATTAATTGTCAACTCTATCCTCTATGGATGCGAAACCTGGAAAATGTCCAAATATCTTGGAAACAAACTGCAGGTGGCAGTTAAGTGTCTACTGGCCTGTCAAGATCTGCAACCAAGAACTGTTGCGAGTAACACCATCAAAAGAAGATGCCCGTAGACATCACTGCCAGAAAATAGGGGTGGATCGGGCATACAATACGACAAGACCACCACAACATCGCTCTCGACTGGAACCCCCAAGGAAATAGGAATAGAGGAAACTAATATGTATTGAGGTGGTCAACTGGGTGTCCAGTGGAGAGGTATATAAAACAAGTATATAGGCTTATATATATATATATATATATATATATATATATATATATATATATATATATATATATAAACAGGACTAGGACCTTGTAAAAGTACGTCTTGACACTTCGAAGGGTGAGAGCAGAGAGAGCGAAGTCTCGTCTGCGATCACCTGACACGACTCTTATCTCTTAAAATACAATACACTCTGTAGGAGGATAAACGAACAATAATAAATGTTACAGTACACTACAGCGAAGTACACTATAGCGAAAACATGGAGCAGTTCTGGATGAGATTGCGACTCAGAAAAAAGCTTGACTGGAGGTAATATTCTAGTATATTGCGATCTATTTTATAATATTACCCAATTTACCACGAATTCCCAGACAATACAATTTATTCAGAAGTTATTTGTAACATACACAGTCAAGCTTTTTTTAGCTTTAGCTAAATTGCAGAAAATTCCGGTAAAACGCAAAAAACCGGTTGACTGCCTCCATCCACTTCTTCTAAAAATTTGTGTGTAGAATTCAGACAAGGCGCTAGATTTGTCTATACCTCCGCGAAAACCATGTTGTTCTTTAGGTATTAGGTGGTGCTTGACGATAAATGAATTTAATCGAATTAATATACAATATTCTAATAATCTGTCTAGCCTTATTTGTCTAGCCTAGTCTATCTAGAATAGTCAGTCTAGCTTAATCTATTTAGCCTAGTCTGTCTAGCTTAGTCTGTCCAGTCTAGTCTGTCTAATCTAGTATGTTTAGTTTAGTCTGTTTAGTCTAGTCTGTCTAGTCTAATCTTTCTAGGCTAGTCTCTCTAGCCTACTCTTATCTCTGTCTAGTTTTTGTCTAAAATCCAAAATTTTACAAAATTTACAAAAAACCTAAAAAAAAATTGACAATATATGACACTTGTCTCTAAATCTGTAATTATTGCCGATATTGACTGAAAAAATATTTCTTACTTTGCCTAAAACCTAAAATTTTCAAACAAACTTCTCAAACGTGGCATTTTTGGTTTGGTTTCTTGAAGACTAGACAATGCCAAACAAAATAAGGCAATGCCAGCCAAGACTAGACAATACAGGTCAAGACTAGACAATGCCAGACGTGCCTAAACAATGCATGTCAAAATTATACAACGCCAGACAAGACTACACAATGCAGGTCAAGACTAGACAATGCCAGAGATGCCTAGACAATGCAGGTCAAAATCAGACAACGCAAGATAAAACTAGACAATGCAGGTCAAGACTAGACAATGCCCAATATGCCTAGACAATGCAGGTCAAAATTAGACAACGCCAGACAAGACTAGACAATGCACCTCAAGACTAGACAATGCAGCTCAAGACTAGACAATGCCAGACATGCCTAGACAATGCAGGTCAAGACTAGCCAATGCCTAGACAATGCAGGTCAAAATCAGACAACGCAAGATAAAACTAGACAATGCAGGTCAAGACTAGGCAATGCCCGATATGCCTAGACAATGCAGGTCAAAATTAGACAACGCCAGATAAAACTAGACAATGCAGGTCAAGACTAGACAATGCCCGATATGCCTAGACAATGCAGGTCAAAATTAAACAACGCCAGACAATACTAGACAATGCAGGTCAAGACTAGACAATGCCCGATATGCCTAGACAATGCAGGTCAAAATTAGACAACGCCAGATAAAACTAGACAATGCAGGTCAAGACTAGACAATGCCCGATATGCCTAGACAATGCAGGTCAAAATTAAACAACGCCAGACAATACTAGACAATGCAGGTCAAGACTAGACAATGCCCGATATTCCTAGACAATGCAGGTCAAAATTAGACAACGCCAAACAAGACTAGACAATGCAGCTCAAGACTAGACAATGCAGCTCAAGACTAGATAATGCCAGACATGCCTAGACAATGCAGGTCAAGACTAGCCAATGCCTTGACAATGCAGGTCAAAATCAGACAACGCAAGATAAAACTAGACAATGCAGGTCAAGACTAGACAATGCCCGATATGTCTAGACAATGCAGGTCAAAATTAGACAACGCCAGACAATACTAGACAATGCAGGTCAAGACTAGACAATGCCCGATATGCCTAGACAATGCAAGTCAAAATTAGACAACGCCAGACAAGACTAGACAATGCAGCTGAAGACTAGACAATGCAGCTCAAGACTAGACAATGCCAGACATGCCTAGACAATGCAGGTCAAGACTAGCCAATGCCTAGACAATGCAGGTCAAAATCAGACAACGCAAGATAAAACTAGACAATGCAGGTCAAGACTAGACAATGCCCGATATGCCTAGACAATGCAGGTCAAAATTAGACAACGCCAGACAATACTAGACAATGCAGCTCAAGACTAGACAATGCAGCTCAAGACTAGATAATGCCAGACATGCCTAGACAATGCAGGTCAAGACTAGCCAATGCCTAGACAATGCAGGTCAAAATCAGACAACGCAAGATAAAACTAGACAATGCAGGTCAAGACTAGACAATGCCCGATATGTCTAGACAATGCAGGTCAAAATTAGACAACGCCAGACAATACTAGACAATGCAGGTCAAGACTAGACAATGCCCGATATGCCTAGACAATGCAAGTCAAAATTAGACAACGCCAGACAAGACTAGACAATGCAGCTCAAGACTAGACAATGCAGCTCAAGACTAGACAATGCCAGACATGCCTAGACAATTCAGGTCAAGACTAGCCAATGCCTAGACAATGCAGGTCAAAATCAGACAACGCAAGATAAAACTAGACAATGCAGGTCAAGACTAGACAATGCCCGATATGCCTAGACAATGCAGGTCAAAATTAGACAACGCCAGACAATACTAGACAATGCAGCTCAAGACTAGACAATGCAGCTCAAGACTAGATAATGCCAGACATGCCTAGACAATGCAGGTCAAGACTAGCCAATGCCTAGACAATGCAGGTCAAAATCAGACAACGCAAGATAAAACTAGACAATGCAGGTCAAGACTAGACAATGCCCGATATGTCTAGACAATGCAGGTCAAAATTAGACAACGCCAGACAAGACTAGACAATGCACCTCAAGACTAGACAATGCAGGTCAAGACTAGACAATGCGAGACATGCCTAGACAATGCAGGTCAAAATTAGACAACGCCACACAAGACTAGACAATGCAGATCAAGACTAGACAATGCCAGACAAGATTAGACAATGTGAGGCCAAACAAGGCAATGCCAGCCAAGACTAGACAATGCATGACGAGACTAGAAAATGCCAGACATAACTAGACAATCTCAAACAAGAATAGTTGTATGCAGGCCATTACTAGACAATGCAGGTCAAGATTAGACAATTGCAGACAAGACTAGACAATACAGGTTAAGCCTAGACAATGCCAAACAAAACTAGACAATGCAAACCAAGAGTAGACAATCCATAAAAGACTAGACAATGTCATACAAAACTAGACATTGCTGGGAAATACTAGCCAATGCCATAAAAGACTAGACAATGTCATCCAAGACTAGACAATGTCAGACAAAAGTAGACATTGCTGGGAAATACTAGACAATGCCATACAAGACTAGACAATGTCATACAAGACAAAATATTGCTGGTCCAGACTAGACAATACAATAAAGATAAGACTAGACAATGTCATCCAAGACTAGACAATGTCAGACAAAACTAGGCATTGCTGGGAAATACTAGCCAATGCCATACAAGACTAGACAACGTCATCCAAGACTAGACAATGTCAGACAAAACTAGGCATTGCTGGGAAATACTAGCCAATGCCATACAAGACTAGACAACGTCATCCAAGACTAGACAATGTCAGACAAAACTAGACATTGCTGGGAAATACTAGACAATGCCATACAAGACTAGACAATGTCATACAAGACAAAATATTGCTGGTCCAGACTAGACAATACAATAAAGATAAGACTAGACAATGTCATCCAAGACTAGACAATGTCAGACAAAACTAGACATTGCTGGGAAATACTAGGCAATGTCATACAAGTCTAGACAATGTCATCCAAGACTAAACAATGCCAGACAAAACTAGACATTGCTGGGAAATACTAGGCAATGTCATACAAGACTAGACAATGTCATCCAAGACTAGACAATGTCAGACAAAACTAGACATTGCTGGGAAATACTAGGCAATGTCATACAAGTCTAGACAATGTCATCCAAGACTAAACAATGCCAGACAAAACTAGACATTGCTGGGAAATACTAGGCAATGTCATACAAGTCTAGACAATGTCATCCAAGACTAAACAATGCCAGACAAAACTAGACATTGCTGGGAAATACTAGGCAATGTCATGCAAGACTAGACAATGTCATCCAAGACTAGATAATGTCGGACAAAACTAGACATTGCTGGGAAATACTAGGCAATGCCATACAAAACTAGACAATGTCATACAGACAACACATTGCTGATAAAGATTAGACAATACAATAAAGATAAGACTGGACAATGTCATCCAAGACTAGACAATGTCAGACAAAACTAGACATTGCTGGGAAATACTAGACAATGCCATACAAGACTAGACAATGTCATACAAGACAAAATATTGCTGGTCCAGACTAGACAATACAATAAAGATAAGACTAGACAATGTCATCCAAGACTAGACAATGTCAGACAAAACTAGACATTGCTGGGAAATACTAGGCAATGCCATACAAGTCTAGACAATGTCATCCAAGACTAAACAATGCCGGACAAAACTAGACATTGCTGGGAAATACTAGGCAATGTCATACAAGACTAGACAATGTCATCCAAGACTAGATAATGTCGGACAAAACTAGACATTGCTGGGAAATACTAGGCAATGCCATACAAGACTAGACAATGTCATACAGACAACACATTGCTGATAAAGACTAGACAATACAATAAAGATAAGACTGGACAATGTCATTCAAGACTAGACAATGTCAGACAAAACTAGATATTGCTGGGAAATACTAGGTAATGTCCTACAAGACTAGACAATGTCATCCAAGACTAGATAATGTCGGACAAAACTAGATATTGCTGGGAAATACTAGGCAATGCCATACAAGACTAGACAATATCATACAGACAACACATTGCTGATAAAGACTAGACAATACAATAAAGATAAGACTGGACAATGTCATTCAAGACTAGACAATGTCAGACAAAACTAGACATTGCTGGGAAATACTAGACAATGTCATCCAAGACTAGACAATGTCAGACAAAACTAGATATTGCTGGGAAATACTAGGCAATGCCATACAAGACTAGACAATATCATACAGACAACACATTGCTGATAAAGACTAGACAATACAATAAAGATAAGACTGGACAATGTCATTCAAGACTAGACAATGTCAGACAAAACTAGACATTGCTGGGAAATACTAGGCAATGTCATACAATACTAGACAATGTCATACAGACAACACATTGCTGATAAAAAGTAGACAATACAATAAAGATAAGACTGGACAATGTCATTCAAGACTAGACAATGTCTGACAAAACTAGACATTGCTGGGAAATACTAGACAATGTCATCCAAGACTAGATAATGTCGGACAAAACTAGACATTGCTGGGAAATACTAGGCAATGCCATACAAGACTAGACAATGTCATACAGACAACACATTGCTGATAAAGACTAGACAATACAATAAAGATAAGACTGGACAATGTCATTCAAGACTAGACAATGTCAGACAAAACTAGATATTGCTGGGAAATACTAGGTAATGTCCTACAAGACTAGACAATGTCATCCAAGACTAGATAATGTCGGACAAAACTAGATATTGCTGGGAAATACTAGGCAATGCCATACAAGACTAGACAATATCATACAGACAACACATTGCTGATAAAGACTAGACAATACAATAAAGATAAGACTGGACAATGTCATTCAAGACTAGACAATGTCAGACAAAACTAGACATTGCTGGGAAATACTAGGCAATGTCATACAATACTAGACAATGTCATACAGACAACACATTGCTGATAAAAAGTAGACAATACAATAAAGATAAGACTGGACAATGTCATTCAAGACTAGACAATGTCTGACAAAACTAGACATTGCTGGGAAATACTAGACAATGTCATCCAAGACTAGATAATGTCGGACAAAACTAGACATTGCTGGGAAATACTAGGCAATGCCATACAAGACTAGACAATGTCATACAGACAACACATTGCTGATAAAGACTAGACAATACAATAAAGATAAGACTGGACAATGTCATTCAAGACTAGACAATGTCAGACAAAACTAGATATTGCTGGGAAATACTAGGCAATGTCATACAAGACTAGACAATGTCATCCAAGACTAGATAATGTCGGACAAAACTAGATATTGCTGGGAAATACTAGGCAATGCCATACAAGACTAGACAATATCATACAGACAACACATTGCTGATAAAGACTAGACAATACAATAAAGATAAGACTGGACAATGTCATTCAAGACTAGACAATGTCAGACAAAACTAGACATTGCTGGGAAATACTAGACAATGTCATCCAAGACTAGACAATGTCAGACAAAACTAGATATTGCTGGGAAATACTAGGCAATGCCATACAAGACTAGACAATATCATACAGACAACACATTGCTGATAAAGACTAGACAATACAATAAAGATAAGACTGGACAATGTCATTCAAGACTAGACAATGTCAGACAAAACTAGACATTGCTGGGAAATACTAGGCAATGTCATACAATACTAGACAATGTCATACAGACAACACATTGCTGATAAAAAGTAGACAATACAATAAAGATAAGACTGGACAATGTCATTCAAGACTAGACAATGTCTGACAAAACTAGACATTGCTGGGAAATACTAGACAATGTCATCCAAGACTAGACAATGTCAGACAAAACTAGATATTGCTGGGAAATACTAGGCAATGCCATACAAGACTAGACAATATCATACAGACAACACATTGCTGATAAAGACTAGACAATACAATAAAGATAAGACTGGACAATGTCATTCAAGACTAGACAATGTCAGACAAAACTAGACATTGCTGGGAAATACTAGGCAATGTCATACAATACTAGACAATGTCATACAGACAACACATTGCTGATAAAAAGTAGACAATACAATAAAGATAAGACTGGACAATGTCATTCAAGACTAGACAATGTCTGACAAAACTAGACATTGCTGGGAAATACTAGACAATGTCATCCAAGACTAGATAATGTCGGACAAAACTAGACATTGCTGGGAAATACTAGGCAATGCCATACAAGACTAGACAATGTCATACAGACAACACATTGCTGATAAAGACTAGACAATACAATAAAGATAAGACTGGACAATGTCATTCAAGACTAGACAATGTCAGACAAAACTAGATATTGCTGGGAAATACTAGGCAATGTCATACAAGACTAGACAATGTCATCCAAGACTAGATAATGTCGGACAAAACTAGATATTGCTGGGAAATACTAGGCAATGCCATACAAGACTAGACAATATCATACAGACAACACATTGCTGATAAAGACTAGACAATACAATAAAGATAAGACTGGACAATGTCATTCAAGACTAGACAATGTCAGACAAAACTAGACATTGCTGGGAAATACTAGACAATGTCATCCAAGACTAGACAATGTCAGACAAAACTAGATATTGCTGGGAAATACTAGGCAATGCCATACAAGACTAGACAATATCATACAGACAACACATTGCTGATAAAGACTAGACAATACAATAAAGATAAGACTGGACAATGTCATTCAAGACTAGACAATGTCAGACAAAACTAGACATTGCTGGGAAATACTAGGCAATGTCATACAATACTAGACAATGTCATACAGACAACACATTGCTGATAAAAAGTAGACAATACAATAAAGATAAGACTGGACAATGTCATTCAAGACTAGACAATGTCTGACAAAACTAGACATTGCTGGGAAATACTAGACAATGTCATCCAAGACTAGACAATGTCAGACAAAACTAGATATTGCTGGGAAATACTAGGCAATGCCATACAAGTCTAGACAATGTCATCCAAGACTAAACAATTTCAGACAAAACTAGACATTGCTGGGAAATACTAGACAATTCCATACAAGACTAGACAATGTCATACAAGACTAGACAATGTCGGACAAAACTAGACATTCCTGGGAAATACTAGACAATGCCATACAAGACTAGACAATATCATACAAGACAACACACTGCTGGTCCAGACTAGACAATACAATAAAGATAAGAATAGACAATGTCATCCAAGAGTAGACAATGTCAGATAAAACTAGACATTGCTAGGAAATACTAAACAATGCCATACAAGACTAGACAATGTCATACAAGACAACTCATTGCTGATAAAGACTAGACAATACAATAAAGATAAGACTAGACAATATCATCCAAGACTAGACAATGTCACACAAAACTAGACATTGCTAGGAAATACTAGGCAATGCCAAACAAGACTAGATAATGTCATACAAGACAACACATTGCTGCTCAAGACTAGACAATACAATAAAGGTAAGACTAGACGATGTCATCCAAGACTAGACTTTGTTGGTCAAGATTAGACAATGTCAGAAAAAAACTAGACAATGTCAGAGAAAACTAGACAATGCCAGACTAAACATTGCCATACAAGACTAGTTTTATCTAATTAATTTAACAAAACTGTGGAGTGACCTAATTACTTGAATAAACTAATTAATCGTCTAAAAAATTGGTTAGTTACAAATTACGATGCATTAGCCCGCCAGAATGGTAAACAACACCACGCATTTGCTTTGTTGTTCCACCCACACGAAAAATCCCACGAATTTGACGTCAAAAGGCAACAATTTTTCGTTCCAAAATCGATTTCCAATAAACGGAGAGATAAAAAACAGCAAACAAAGTTAATTCCTCTCCCAAACTAATGAAACTAAATTGAACTTAATCTGTTTAATTGAACTTGATGACGTAATTTCTAGCCAACTTCTTGCCTCGTTTATCTAGTACAGAGGTTCCCAACCTTTTGAATATGTTGTACCGGTACGTAATAGACAATATGGTCGCGTACCAGTGTAAATATTTCGCAAATTCAAGTAATGGCCTTATTTTTTTCTCAAAAACTTTATCGTACAAAAAAAAATTATCCCTAACGCTCAATTTATTGAAGATCAATTTTTCGTCAAAAACTTTGGAAAAACAGAATGCAACTCTAGGCGATGTATTATATAAAAAATACATGATTTTACGCCAAATATTGTTCACTTATCGCGTACCTGTAGCTTGACATGTGTGTACCGGTACCGGTACGCGTACCACAGGTTGGGAACCCCTGATCTAGTAGATTCCTGCCAGCGTCTTGTCTTTCTATGTCTCATTTAGTTTAGTTGTTTATATCTTGTAAGTCTAATTTAGTTTTGTCTTTTGGTCAATTTTTCTTTTGTCTTTTGGTCAAAATTTCAACAATATTGA
The DNA here is from genome assembly GCA_944588485.1 of Phosphuga atrata. Lineage (NCBI taxonomy): Eukaryota > Metazoa > Arthropoda > Insecta > Coleoptera > Silphidae > Phosphuga > Phosphuga atrata. The sequence goes on from OX155895.1 coordinate 79,499,606, forward strand.
AATATTGAATGGAATAATTGTCGCATCCAACAGGTGTCGAGTGGTGCACGTGACCACGTTGAGAGGAAATCGATGTCGCGTCGGCGTCGTGCTCGTCGTCAGCTAATTTCAGTTCTCGTCCGTTTCGATTTTGCAGATAGTGCGATGCGTTCGGTGATCGTGGTCGCGGCGCTGTGCGTCGGATTCTCTCACCAGCTGCTGCCCTTCGAGTTCCGGCACCACGACAATGCGGAGATGGCACACTTGCTGACGGACGTCGTGCAGAGTTGTCCGGACGTCGCCAGGCTGTCGACGCTGAGCGAGACGTCCGTCCGCGGGAATCCTATGTACAACATCGAGTTCGCCAAACGACCAGGACAACACGGAATACGTACGTAACTTTCAATCTGATGAGTAATTAAAAAATTAAATTGGTTTTGTTAGCTAGACCAAAACAAAGTTTCGTCAGTTTATTGTAATTAAAAGTTGGAGTTGGATTAATTATAAAATTTGATAGATGAGAATACTGTTGTCATTAATAAGCCTACCGAGACAAAATCAGATAAATAAAACTCAACAAAAAATGTTATTTGTCTCGTTGTGCTAATTAAGTGGAGTAGACAAACGAGGAAACTTTGGTTACTAGTCTAGTTTAGTCGCGCGTCGTTTTGTGCAACCTTTTTGTTCGGCACGAAATTTGCAACAATTTGTTGCAAATTTCGTGAAAATCCGACAAATATTTCGTGAATTATACGCGAAAATCTGCAAAAACAGCCGAGAATTGGCTTGTATTAGTCAGTTGTAAATTCATCGATGCGTACTAAGTCACACATACTATAACTACCTACATGCGATATATTGTTCTCTTCAGCCAAGTTTCAAGAACTTTTTTTGCAAATTTCGTGAAATTCCGCCGAAAATTTCGTGAATTATACGCAAAAGCATCCAAAAATTGGCTTGTATTAGCCAGAAGTAATTTCATCGATGCGTACTAACTCAAACATATTATAACTACAAACATGCGATATATTGTTCTCTTCAGTCAAGTTTCAAGAACATTTTGTTGCAAATTTCGTGAAAATCCGTCGAGTATTTCGTGAATTATACGCGAAATCTGTAAAAACAGCCGAAAATTGACTTGAATTAACTAGTAGTAATTTCATGGATGCGTACTAAGTCAAACATATTATAACGACATACATGCGATATATTGTTCTCTTCAGTCAAGTTTCAAGAACATTTTGTTGCAAATTTCGTGAAAATTCGCCGAATATTTCTTGAATTATACGCGAAAATCTGCACAAATAGCCGAAAATTGGCTTGTTTTGGCCTGTGGTAAATTCATCGATGCGTACTAAGTCACACATATTATAACTACCTACACGCGATATATTGTCCTCTTCAGCCAAGTTTCAAGAACATTTTGTTGCAAATTTTGGGAAATTCCGCCGAATATTTCGTGAATTATACGCGAAAATCTGCAAAAACAGCCGAAAATTGACTTGAATTAGCTAGTACTAACTTCAACGATGCGTACTAAGTCATACATATTATAACTACATACATGCGATATATTGTTCTCTTCAGCCAAGTTCCAACAACATTTTGTTGCAAATTTCGTGAAAATTCGCCGAATATTTCTTGAATTATACGCGAAAATTTGCAAAAACAGTCGAAAATTGGCTTGAATTAGCTAGTATTAACTTCATCGATGCGTACTAAGTCACACATATTATAACTACATACATGCGATATATTGTTCTCTTCAGTCAAGTTTCAACAACATTTTATTGTAAATTTCGTGAAATTCCGCCAAATATTTCGTGAATTATACGCGAAAATTTGAAAATACAGCCGAAAATTTATTTGTATTAGCTGTTACTAACTTCATCGATGCGTACTGTCACACATATTATAACTACATAGATGTGATATATTGTTCTCTTCAGCCAAGTTTCAAGAAGATTTTGTTGCAAATTTCGTGAAAATTTGCCGAATATTTCGTGAATTATACGCGAAAATCTGCAAAAACAGCCGAAAATTGACTTGAATTAGCTAGTATTAATTTCAACGATGTGTACTAAGTCACACATATTATAACTACGTACATGCGATATATTGTTCTCTTCAATTAAGTCCAAAGAACATTTTGTTGCAAATTTTGCTAAAATCCGTCGAATATTTCGTGAATTATACGCGAAAATCTGCAAAAACAGCCGAAAATTGACTTGAATTAGCTAGTAGTAAATTCATGGATGCGTACTAAGTCACACATATTATAACTACATACATGCGATATATTGTTCTCTTCAACCGAGTTTCTAGAACATTTTGTTGCCAATTTCGTGAAATTCTGCCAAATATTTCGTGAATTATACGCGAAAATCTGTAAAAACAGCCGAAAATTGGCTTGAATTAGCTAGTAGTAGTTTCATCGATGCGTACTAAGTCACACATATTATAACTACATATATGCGATATATTGTTCTCTTCAGCCAAGTTTCAAGAGCATTTTGTTGCAAATTTCGTGAAAATCCGTCGAGTATTTCGTGAATTATACGCGAAAATCTGCAAAAACAGCCGAAAATTGACTTGAATTAGCTAGTAGTAATTTCATCGATGCGTACTAAGTCAAACATATTATAACTACATACATGCGATATATTGTTCTCTTCAGACAAGTTTCAAGAACACTTTGTTGCAAATTTTGTGAAAATTCGATGAATATTTCGTGAATTATACCTAAAACCTAACGAAAACCTAACAGCCGAAAATTGGCTTGAATTAGCTAGTAGTAACTTCATCGATGCGTACTAAATCACACATATCATAACTACATACATGCGATAGATATACTGTTCTCTTCAGCCAAGTTTCAAGAACATTTTGTTGTAAATCTCGTGAAATTCCGCCAAATATTTCGTGAATTATACGCGAAAATCTGCAAAAACAGCCGAAAATTGGCTTAAATTAACTAATAGTAACTTCATCAATGCGTACTAAGTCACACATATTAAAACTACATACATGCGATATACTGTTCTCTTCATCCAAGTTTCAAGAACATTTTGTTGCAAATTTCGTGAAAATCCGCCGAATATTTCGTGAATTATACGCGAAAATTTGCAAAAACAGCCAAAAAATGAGTTGAATTAGCTAGTAGTAAATTTATCGATGCGTGCTAAGTCACATATTATAACTACATACATGCGATATATTGTTCTCTTCAGTCAAGTTCCAACAACATTTTGTTGCAAATTTGGTGGAAATTCGCCGAATATTTCGTGAATTATACGCGAAAATCTGAGAAAACAGCCGAAAATGGGCTTGTATTAGTCAGTAGTAAATTCATCGTTGCGTACTAAGTTACACATATTATAACTACATACATGCGATATATTGTTCTCTTCAGTCAAGTTCCAACAACATTTTGTTGCAAATTTCGTGAAAATTCGCCAAATATTTCTTGAATTATACGCGAAAATTTGCAAAAACAGCCGAAAATTGGCTTGAATTAGCTAGTATTAACTTCATCGATGCGTACTAAGTCACACATATTATAACTACATACATGCGATATATTGTTCTCTTCAGCCAAGTCTCAAGAACATTTTGTTGCAAATTTTGTGAAAATTCGATGAATATTTCGTGAATTATACGCAAAAATCTGCAAAAACAGCCGAAAATTGACTTGAATTAGCTTGTACTAACTTCAACGATGCGTACTAAGTCACACATATTATAACTACATACATGCGATATATTGTTCTCTTCAGCCAAGTTTCAAGAGCATTTTGTTGCAAATTTCGTGAAAATCCGCCGAATATTTCGTGAATTATACGCGAAAATGTGCAAAAAGAGCCGAAAATTGGCTTGAATTAGCTAGTAGTAACTTCATCGATGCGTACTAAGTCACACATATTATAACTAACTACACGCGATATATTGTTCTCTTGGGCCAAGTTTCAAGAACATTTTGTTGCAAATTGCATGAAATTCCGCCGAATATTTCGTGAATTATACGCTAAAATCTGCAAAAACAGCCGAAAATTGACTTGAATTAGCTAGTACTAACTTCAACAATGCGTACTAAGTCACACATATTATAACTACATACATGCGATATATTGTTCTCTTCAGCCAAGTTTCAAGAAGATTTTGTTGCAAATTTCGTGAAATTCCGCTGAATATTTCGTATAATTATAACCGAAAATTTGGAAAAACAGCCGAGAATTTATTTGTATTAGCTAGTACTAACTTCATCGATGCGTACTAAGTCACACAAATTATAACTACCTACACACGATATATTGTTCTCTTCAGCCAAGTTTCAAGAACATTTTGTTGCAAATTTCGTGAAAATTCGCCGAATATTTCCTGAATTATACGCGAAATCTGCAAGAAACAGCCGAAAATTGGCTTGAATTAGCTTGTAGTAACTTCATCGATGCGTACTAAGTCACACATGTTGTAACTACATACATGCGATATATTGTTCTCTTCAGACAAGTTTCAAGAACAATTTGTTGCAAATTTCGTAAAATTCCGAAGAATATTTCGTGAATTATACGCGAAAATCTGCAAAAACAGCCGAAAATTGACTTGAATTAGCTAGTAATAACTTCATGGATGCGTACTAAGTCACACATATTATAACTACATACATGCGATATATTGTTCTCTTTAGCCAAGTTTCAAGAACATTTTGTTGAAAATTTCGTGAAATTCCGCCGAATATTTCCTAAATTATACGAGAAAATGTGCAAAAGCAGCCGAAAATTGGCTTGAATTAGCTAGTAGTAACTTCATCGATGCGTACTAAGTCACACATATTATAACTACACACATGCGATATACTGTTCTCTTCAGCCAAGTTTCAAGAACATTTTGTTGCAAATTTCGTGAAAATCCGCCGAATATTTCGTGAATTATACGCGAAATTCTGCAAAATCAGCCGAAAATTGGCTTGAATTAGCTAGTAGTAAATTCATCGTTGCGTACTAAGTTACACATATTATAACTACATACATGCGATATATTGTTCTCTTCAGCCAAGTCTCAAGAACATTTTGTTGCAAATTTTGTGAAAATTCGATGAATATTTCGTGAATTATACGCGAAAACCTGCAAAAACAGCCGAAAATTGGCTTGAATTAGCTAACAGTAACTTCATCGATGCGTACTAAGTCACACATATTATAACTACATACATGCGATATACTGTTCTCTTCAGCCAAGTTTCTAGAACATTTTGTTGCAAATTTCGTGAAATTCCGCCGAATATTTCTTGAATTATACGCGAAAATCTGCAAAAACAGTTGAAAATTGGCTTGAATTAACTAATAGTAACTTCATCAATGCGTACTAAGTCACACATATTATAACTACATACATGCGATATATTGTTCTCTTTAGCCAAGTTTCAAGAACATTTTGTTGAAAATTTCGTGAAAATCCGCCGAATATTTCGTGAATTATACGCGAAAACCTGCAAAAACAGCCGAAAATTGGCTTGAATTAGCTAGTAGTAACTTCATCGATGCGTACTAAGTCACACGTATTATAACTACATACATGCGATATATTTTATGAATAGGATGGTTGCGACAGTTACTACGTGGTAATCCATACTTACATTGAATTGAAAAATTCACTTTGTTTTTTACCACACTTATATTATCAATTTGTTGTACAATTTTGTCTGGGTTTCCGTACAGGCTGATTTTATGAATAGGATGGTTGCGACAGTTATAAGTGTAGTAAATATAAGTATAAGTGTAAAATATAAATATAAGTGTGGTAAAAAACAAAGTGAATTTTTCAATTCAATGTATGCGATATATTGTTCTCCTCAGCCAAGTTTCAAGAACATTTTTTGCAAATTTCGTGAAAATCCGCCGAACATTTCGTGAATTATACGCGAAAATGTGCAAAAACAGCCGAAAATTAGCTTGAATTAGCTAGTAGTAACTTCATCGATGCGTACTAAGGCACACATATTATAACTAACTACACGCGATATATTGTTCTCTTGGGCCAAGTTTCAAGAACATTTTGTTGCAAATTGCGTGAAATTCCGCCGAATATTTCGTGAATTATACCCGAAAATGTGCAAAAACAGCCGAAAATTGGCTTGAATTAGCTAGTAGTAACTTCATCGATGCGTACTAAGTCACACATATTATAACTACACACATGCGATATATTGTTCTCTTCAGCCAAGTTTCAAGAACATTTTGTTGCAAATTTCGTGAAAATCCGCCGAATATTTCGTGAATTATACGCGAAAATCTGCAAAAACAACCGAAAATTGGCTTGTATTAGCTAGTAGTAATTTAATCGATGCGTACTGAGTTACACATATTATAACTACATACATGCGATATATTGTTCTCTTCAGCCAAGTCTCAAGAACATTTTGTAAAAATTCGATGAATATTTCGTGAATTATACGCGAAAATCTGCAAAAACAGCCGAAAATTGACTTAAATTAACTAATAGTAACTTCATCAATGCGTACTAAGTCACACATATTAAAACTACATACATGCGATATACTGTTCTCTTCATCCAAGTTTCAAGAACATTTTGTTGCAAATTTCGTGAAAATCCGCCGAATATTTCGTAAATTAAACGCGAAAATCTGCAAAAACAGCCGAAAATTGACTTGAATTAGCTAGTAGTAACTTCGTCGATGCGTACTAAGTCACACATATTATAAGTACATACATGCGATATACTGTTCTCTTCAGCCAAGTTTCAAGAACATTTTGTTGCAAATTTCGTGAAAATTCGCTAAATATTTCGTGAATTATACGCGAAAATTTGCAAAAACAGCCAAAAAATGAGTTGAATTAGCTAATAGTAAATTTATCGATGCGTGCTAAGTCACATATTATAACTACATACATGCGATATATTGTTCTCTTCAGTCAAGTTCCAACAACATTTTGTTGCAAATTTCGTGGAAATTCGCCGAATATTTCGTGAATTATACGCGAAAATCTGAGAAAACAGCCGAAAATTGGCTTGTATTAGTCAGCAGTAAATTCATCGTTGCGTACTAAGTAACACATATTATAACTACATACATGCGATATATTGTTCTCTTCAGTCAAGTTCCAACAACATTTTGTTGCAAATTTCGTGGAAATTCGCCGAATATTTCGTGAATTATACGCGAAAATCTGAGAAAACAGCCGAAAATTGGCTTGTATTAGCTAGTAGTAATTTAATCGATGCGTACTGAGTCACACATATTATAACTACATACATGCGATATATTGTTCTCTTCAGCCAAGTCTCAAGAACATTTTGTTGCAAATTTTGTAAAAATTCGATGAATATTTCGTGAATTATACGCGAAAATCTGCAAAAACAGCCGAAAATTGGCTTAAATTAACTAATAGTAACTTCATCAATGCGTACTAAGTCACACATATTAAAACTACATACATGCGATATACTGTTCTCTTCATCCAAGTTTCAAGAACATTTTGTTGCAAATTTTGTGAAAATCCGCCGAATATTTCGTAAATTAAACGCGAAAATCTACAAAAACAGCCGAAAATTGACTTGAATTAGCTAGTAGTAACTTCGTCGATGCGTACTAAGTCACACATATTATAAGTACATACATGCGATATATTGTTCTCTTCAGCCAAGTCTCAAGAACATTTTGTTGCAAATTTTGTGAAAATTCGATGAATATTTCGTGAATTATACGCGAAAACCTGCAAAAACAGCCGAAAATTGGCTTGAATTAGCTAACAGTAACTTCATCGATGCGTACTAAGTCACACATATTATAACTACATACATGCGATATACTGTTCTCTTCAGCCAAGTTTCTAGAACATTTTGTTGCAAATTTCGTGAAATTCCGCCGAATATTTCTTGAATTATACGCGAAAATCTGCAAAATCAGCCGAAAGTTGGCTTGAATTAGCTAGTAGTAAATTCATCGTTGCGTACTAAGTTACACATATTATAACTACATACATGCGATATATTGTTCTCTTCAGCCAAGTTTCTAGAACATTTTGTTGCAAATTTCGTGAAATTCCGCCGAATATTTCTTGAATTATACGCGAAAATCTGCAAAAACAGCCGAAAATTGGCTTGAATTAGCTAGTATTAACTTCATCCATGCGTACTAAGTCACACATATTATAACTACATACATGCGATATACTCTTCTCTTCAGCCAAGTTTCAAGAACATTTTGTTGCAAATTTCGTGAAAATTCGCCGAATATTTCGTGAACTATACGCAAAAATCTGCAAAAACAGCCGAAAATTGACTTGAATTAGCTAGTAGTAACTTCGTCGATGCGTACTAAGTCACACATACTATAAGTACATACATGCGATATATTGTTTTCTTCAGCCAAGTTTCTAGAACATTTTGTTGCAAATTTCGTGAAATTCCGCCGAATATTTCTTGAATTATACGCGAAAATCTGCAAAAACGGCCGAAAATTGGCTTGAATTAGCTAGTATTAACTTCATCGATGCGTACTAAGTCACACATTTTATAACTACATACATGCGATATACTCTTCTCTTCAGCCAAGTTTCAAGAACATTTTGTTGCAAATTTCGTGAAAATTCGCCAAATATTTCGTGAATTATACGCGAAAATCTGCATAAACAGCCAAAAAATGAGTTAAATTAGCTAGTAGTAAATTTATCGATGCGTACTGAGTCACACATATTATAACTACATACATGCGATATATTGTTCTCTTTAGCCAAGTTTCAAGAACATTTTGTTGAAAATTTCCTGAAATTCCGTCGAATATTTCGTGAATTATACGCGAAAATCTGCAAAAACAGCCGAAAATTGGCTTGAATTAGCTAGTAGTAAATTCATCGTTGCGTACTAAGTTATACATATTATAACTACATACATGGGATATATTGTTCTCTTCAGTCAAGTTCCAACAACATTTTGTTGCAAATTTCGTGAAAATTCGCCGAATATTTCTTGAATTATACGCAAAAATTTGCAAAAACAGCCGAAAATTGGCTTGAATCAGCTAGTATTAACTTCATCGATGCGTACTAAGTCACACATATTATAACTACATACATGCGATAAACTGTTCTCTTCAGCCAAGTTTCAAGAACATTTTGTTGCAAATGTCGTGAAAATTCGCCGAATATTTCTTGAATTATACGCGAAAATTTGCAAAAACAGCCGAAAATTGGCTTGAATTAGCTAGTATTAACTTCATCGATGCGTACTAAGTCACACATATTATAACTACATACATGCGATATATTGTTCTCTTCAGCCAAGTTTCAAGAACATTTTGTTGCAAATTTTGTGAAAACTCGATGAATATTTCGTGAATTATATGCGAAAACCTGCAAAAACAGCCGAAAATTGGCTTGAATTAGCTAGTAGTAACTTCATCAATGCGTACTAAGTCACACATATTATAACTACATACATGCGATATATTGTTCTCTTCAGCCAAGTTTCAAGAACATTTTGTTGCAAATTTCGTGAAAATCCGCCGAATATTTCGTGAATTAAACGCGAAAATCTGCAAAAACAGCCGAAAATTGACTTGAATTAGCTAGTAGTAACTTCATCGATGCGTACTAAATCACACATATCATAACTACATACATGCGATATATTGTTCTCTTCAGACAAGTTTCAAGAACATTCTGTTGCATATTTCGTGAAAATTCTCCAAATATTTCGTGAATTATGCGCGAAAATCTGAGAAAACAGGCAAAAATTGGCTTGTATTTAGTCAGTAGTAACTTCATCGATGCGCACTAACTCACACATATTACAACTACCTACATGTGATATATGATTCCCTTCAGCAAAGTTTCAAGATTCACTTTTTTAGTAATCCCTGAATTCAAATACGTCGGCAACATCCACGGCAACGAAGTGCTTGGCCGCGTGCTGTTGTTGAAGTTGGCACACTACCTCTGCGAGAACTACTTAGCGGGAGATCCCGAAGTCAGGTACCTCATCCAGCACACCCGCATACACCTCTTGCCCAGTGTTAACCCCGATGGCTGGCAATACGCCACCGACACCGTAAGTACAACAATAATTATAATAGAAATCTTGACTGCCCACAAAATGTTACTATCGATTGCTGTTAAATACAAGAAGAAGAAATGAAAAGGGTGGTTGCAACAGTTACTAAGTGTTAATTCATTTGAATTGAAATATTTCCTTTTTTTTTTTTTTTTTTTTTTTTTTAAACAAAACTGAAACTTGATAAATTCACTATATTTTTCAATTCGTACTTTCTAATGTAAGGAGAAGAAATGTTTATTGAAAACAAACGTTTACAAAAGGCTATCGGCCTCTAGGTCTTTCCGCTCAAAATACAAGATTATTGTAAAATCGTTATTTTCTTTTGATTTACTATGACTTTTGATTTATCATCAACGACATTTTTCGATCAATTTCTAAAAATTTTAAATTTTCTGAAACGGATACTTGTACGCAGAATATCGACTTTACTTAGAAAGGTTAACTAAACGCCTTTTTAAGTAAAGTCTCTCAAGTCACGTCTAAATCAGTTTTACCTTTACGTTGAGAAATATCAAGATTTATCATTAACGATATTTCTTGATCAACTTCTAAAAATTTTAAATTATCTAAAACGGAAACCTGTAAGCAGAATATAGACTTTACTTAAAAGGTTTGAATTACTCTCAGGTCACGCCTAAAGCAGTTTTACTTATTTACGTTGAGAAAAGTAAAGATTTATCATTAACGATATTTCTTGATCAATTTCTAAAAATTTTAAATTTCCTAGAACGGAAACCTGTAAGCAAAATATAGACTTTACTTTAAAAGGTCTGAGTTACTCTCAAGTGACATCTAAAGCAGTCTTTACTTTCCAAAAATTTGAAATTTTTTAAAACAGAAACTTGTAAGCAGAATATAGACTTTACCTATTTATTATTTCCGTCAGAAAAAAGGTTTGAGTTACTTTCAAGTTAAGCCTAAAGCTGAAGTTAAGTCTCAACCCTAAAGCAATTTTACTTCTTTACGTAGAGAAATGTCAAGATGTGTTAAAGAGACATCTATGTAGATATGTCCTAACCTAACCTAATTTCCGTCAGTTTTTGTTTGAAAAAGGTCGCGCGAAAAAGAAGTTTTCGTAATACTATGTATATTTAAAGGGAGGTGAACACGAGTTACTAGGCCGTTACAACAACAATTCGATTGATCTCAATAGAAACTTTCCCGATTTGAACAGCATCGCTTACAACAACGAAATGTTCAAAGCGGACGACAACAACCATCTTCTGCCGGAAGTCAGTAGCCTCTCGCAACCGGTAAACTCATAAATCTGTAAAGGTTTTCACTTTTAACAAAAATTTTATCCGCAGTTGCAGCCAGAGACCAAAGCGTTGATCAGAAACATCATGCAGATTCCGTTCGTCTTGTCCGCCACCTTGCACGGCGGAGATTTAGTCGCCAATTACCCTTACGATTTGAGCCGCAGCGGATTGGAGACCGGGGAATACGCCAGCGCACCCGACGATGACACTTTCAAGTAAGGAATTTGAATAAAAAGATAGAATTGGTGAAACCATCCTACGTTATTGAAAATCATACAAACTTAAAACAAACAATAACCTGCTAAGTTCATGTCTCATTCACAAAATGTCAAAATTATAAACATCTAACCCTAAACACCACATGGGTTTTCGAGTGGTTTACAAATTATTCTTCATGGAAGCAAAGCTGTGCTGATGACAGATAAACGCGTTCACAGATGGCTATCCACTTATGAGATTTGTTTTGGTCGTCCTAAAAAGACTCAATAATTGTTATAGAGATTCGGAAAGGTTGAATATATTTATATATTCAGGCTGTGCTCCTGTTTGTTTTAAGTTTGAATAAGAAGGTTTTTAATTGAAACTTAATTGTTTGTAGACATTTGGCTCATGCTTACGCCGACAAACACGCCGACATGTCTAGTCCGAATCGACTACCTTGCGACGATGTCAATTTTGGCAAGGAAGGAGGTGTCACCAACGGGGCTAAATGGTATGCGCTGGTTGGAGGCATGCAAGACTTCAATTACCTGGCCAGCAACGATTTCGAAGTCACCTTGGAGTTGTCCTGCAGCAAATATCCAAAAGCTTCCGAATTGGAAAACGAATGGAACAGAAATAAAGCCGCGTTGATAAACTATATATTTCAGGTATTGTCTAATCTAAGCACTATCACTAGCTATAGCTTGATTTTGGAAGTTAGATTTCAACGCCTTGAACAATTATTTATTGCCGACGTAACATGCCTAATGCCCATTTATAAAGGTGACTTTGAGATGGTTAAGACTAATATTAAGATAGAGCGTAAGAATGATTTGGAAATTGTTACGAAGGCCGGATAAAATCAAGTTGAAGGTCGGATCCGGCCTTCAACTTGATTTTATCCGGCCCTCGTAACAATTTCCAAATCTTATCGAACCAGTCTGAGTGTGTAGACTTCGTTTTCAAAAAGAAGTTTTTCTATAAGAAGTTGCAGATTTTTGTTAGTTTTTGCCTAAAAGAAATATTTGGAAATTTTGTTGTAAAAAAATAAAATTTGTCTAAATTAAACGTTGAAAGAAAACATATATTTTAATAAAAAAAATGTTATAATTTTGGACCAAATTGTCTAAAATTTGGGTCTAAATTGTCTACAATTTTAGTCAAAACTGTAGACAATTTTTTGTAAAAATTGTATAAAATTTGAGTTAAATAAGTTGATGACAATTCCAAATAAAATTTCGAAAAATTTCGGCTTAAATTTCCTGAAATTTCGACATTTTTGCCAAATTTATCTAAAATTTTTGCCTAATTTGCCGACAATTTGTGCCTAAATAACTTTCGATTGGTAAAATAATTTGCAATTTTATATGAAAAAAACAAACGATTTCACAATTTTTTTCAACACGAAGTTAAGTAATAAATACGGAAATTTTGCGTATAAATTGATGAAAATTAAATTTAACAAAAATTGTGTCTTAATAAAACTCTTGTTTAAGACTCTTATTTAGACACAATTTTTTGTTAAATTAAATTTTCATTAATTTATACGCAAAATTTCAGTATTTATTGTTTTAAACAAAAATAAGTAACTTCGTGCTTGAAAAAAATTGCGAAATCGTGTTATTTTTTTACATAAAATTGCAAATTATTTTACCAATCGAAAGTTATTTAGGCACAAATTTTCGGCAAATTAGGCAAAACATTTTAAATAAATTTGGCAAAAATGTCGAAATTTCAGGAAATTTAAGCCGAAATTTTTCGAAATTTTATTTGGAATTGTTATCAACTTATTTAACTCAAATTTTATACAATTTAGACCCAAATTTTAGACAATTTGGTCCAAAATCCAATGTCCAAATTTCAGGAAATTTAAGCCGAAATTTTTCGAAATTTTATTTGGAATTGTCATCAACATATTAAACCCAAATTTTATACAATTTTGACAAAAAATTGTCTACAATTTTTACTAAAATTGTAGACAATTTAGACCCAAATTGTAGACAATGTGGTCCAAAATTATAACATTTTTTTTTAATAAAATAAATAGTTTTTTTTTCAACGTTTAATTTAGAAAAATATTAATTTTTTACAATAAAATGTTTTTACAATCCAAAATAAAACAAATTTTTACAATCCAAATATATCTATTATTTTAGGCAAAAACTAACAAAATTCTGCAACTTATAGAAAAAACTTAGTTTAAACAAAATAAATAGTTTAAACTTGACAAAAATTGCAAATTATTTTGCTAATTCAAACATTTGGTGTATTTTTTGGTATTTTTGGTAAAATTTGTTCTTGATTTGCCTGAAATTTGGGCCTAAAAGTTTCAGGCAAATCAAGAACAAATTTTACCAAAAATGGTCTGAAATTTTAGTCGATTTGTACTCAAAAACAATAACAATTTCCAAATCTTATCGAACCTGTAATGAGTTTATAGACTTCGGTTTCAAGGTTTAGCAGCGTTCGTTGTGCTTTGAAATAGGCAACGACACTCGCTTATTGTTACCATTACAAATATGTGACATTACCCTCTATAATGTTTCTTCTTCCGTTTTTTCATTTTGAAAGAAAAATTTAAATTTCAAATTTCACATCTCTAACATCTCCAGTTTTTGACATATACACCAGATAAGCACCAACTATAGCTTGCGAATTCGCTCGCTTAGATTTTTGAGTTTTCAACGTCCTGAGCAATTATTTATTGCAGACGTAGCTGGCCATGTATTAAGATGACTTTGAGATGGCTAAGACTAATATTGAGATAGAGCGTAAGAAAGATTTGGAAATTGTTACGAGGGCCGGATAAAATCAAGTTGAAGACCGGATCCGGATAAAAGAATTTATTCCAATATCTAACAAAAATCTGCAAATTTGCGAAAATTTTTACAAAACTTAATTTATTTAACCAAATTTTCTTTTATTTGAAAACTTGTTTAAGACTCTTATTTAGACAAAAAATTTTGTTAAATTAAATTTTCATCAATTTATACGCAAAAATTCCGTATTTATTGTTTTAAACAAAAATCAAACAAATTAACTTAAAATAACTTCGTGTTGAAAAAAATTGTGAAATCGTTTTATTTTTTTAGATAAAATTGCAAATTATTTTACCAATCAAAAGTTATTTTTATCTACTTATTTACCAATCGAAAGGCACAAATTTTCGGTAAAATTTTAGATAAATTTGGCAAAAATGTCCAAATTTCAGGAAATTTAAGCCGAAATTTTTAGAAATTTTATTTGCAATTGCCATCAACTTATTAAACCCAATTTTTATACAATTTTGACAAAAAATTGTCTACAATTTTGACTAAAATTGTGGACAATTTAGACCCAAATTGTAGACAATTTGGTTCAAAATTATAACATTTTTTTTTATTAAAATATGTAATATAAGTTTTCTTTCAACGTTTAATTTAGACAAATTTTATTTTTTACAACAAAATTTCCAAATATATCTATTGTTTTAGGCGAAAACTAAAAAAATCTGCAACTTCTTATAGTAAAAACTTAGTCAAACAGTTTAATCTAGACAAAAATTGCAAATTATTGTGCTAATTCAAACATTTGGTGTATTTAGGCCCAAATTTCAGGCAAATCCAACACAAATTTTACCAAAATTGTCTGAAACTTTAGTCGATTTATACTCAAATTGAAGGCAATCTAGGCACAAACTAAACCCTAATTTTAAGCAATTTGCTCGCGAATTTGAATCTATTTTTTAAACTCAAATTTTAGGCGGTTCAGGCACAAATTTTAGTTAATTTACATTTAAATTTAAGAAAACTAAAACTCAAATTTTATCGCAAATTTTGGGAATTATGGTTTGAAATTTTGGGCAATTTAGACTTAAATTTAAGACAATCTAGGCACAAGCCAAGCCCAAATTTTGAGCAATTTGTTCGCGAATTCGAATCTATTTTTTAAACTCAAATTTTAGGGAGTTTTGCACAAATTTGAGTTAATTTACGTTCAAATTAAAACTGAAATTTTATAAAATTTTATCGCAAAATTTGAGGATTGTGTTCTGAAATTTTAGGCAATTTAGTCTCAAATTTAAGGATGGGATACCAAATTTTGCCGAGTTCGGCTTGTCGAAGGTCTCCCAACTTAAATTGGTCATCGTCTTTAACGTCCTCGCGACTTCTTTGAACCTCTTGTTCACATGAAAATCGCATGGCTTCCGGGGGCCGGATTCGGCCTTCAACTTGATTTTACCCGGCCCTCGTAACAATTTTCAAATCTTCCTTACCCTCTATCTTAATACTAATCTACATATCATTCACAAGATAATCAATAATTGCTGAAGACGTTGAAACCAAGTTTGTAAAGGCTGGCGTACACCTAATCCGTCATCGGGCGAAGTTTGCTCGGGCGACGACGGCGAACTCGGACGATTGAATCAAACACTTGTAAAAGAAAGCGAGCGCGTACACATACATGACCGTCATCGACAGACGAAACGTCCAAATCCTGTGAATGTGATTTCAACGTCTTAAGCATGTATTCAAATTAATTCAGGTCAACTAAGTTTGCCAAATATTGATTATCTTGTGAGTAATATGAAGACTAATATAGAAATAGATAGTAAGTAAGGTTTGAAAATTATAACGAGGGCCGGATAAAATCAAGTCGGATAAAAATGACCCGCGGGCCGGATCCGAACTTCAACTTGATTTTATCCGGCCCTCGTAACAATTTCCAATTCTTATCGAACCTAATCTGAGTGTATCAACCTCGTTTTCAAGTTTTCGCAACGTTCGTTGAGCTTTGAAATAAGCAACGACGCTAGCTTTCTGTCACCATCACAATAATGGGATATTATCCTCTATAATGTTTCTTCGTCCGTTTCTTCATTGTGATAGAAAAATTTAAATACCAATTTTCACATCTCTAACACACCTTGCATTAGAAACACTAGAAATATATCTTGCATTAAAAACCAGACCGACAAGACTAGACAATCAAGACCTAAAGAAATAAACTGGAAAACCGTTTTCAGCACTTCGATTTCCTTCTGATAACTAAAAAAAAATCACGAAACAATTTTACAAATAATTTTTCAACAAAAATTTTCGCTCTCCCGCGGGCCGGATCCGGCCTTCAACTTGATATTATCCGGCCCTCGTAACAATTTGCAAATCTTATCGAGCCTGTCTGAGTGTATAGACTGCATTTTAAAGTTTCGCAGCGTTCGTTGAGCTTTGAAATAAGCAACGACACTTGCTTACTGTCACCATCACAACCATGTGACATTATCCTCTATAATATTTCTTCATCCGTTTCTTCATTTTTAAAGAAAAATTTCAATTTCAATTTTCACATCTCTAACATCTCCAGTTTTTGAGATATACACCAGCTAAGCAAGATAAGCACCAACTATAGCTTGCGAATTCGCTCGCGTAGATTTTGGAGTTTTCAACGTCCTGAGCAATTATTTATTGCAGACGTAACTTGCCATGTATTAAGATGACTTTGAGATGGTTAAGACTAATATTGAGATAGAGCGTAAGAAAGATTTGGAAATTGTTCGAGGGCCGGATAAAATCAAGTTGAAGACCGGATCCGGCCCGCGGTACAGCGAAATTTAAAAGAATTTATTCCAATATCTAACAAAAATCTGCAAATTTGCGAAAATTTTTACAAAACTTAATTTATTTAAACAAATTTTCTTTTATTTGAAAACTTGTTTACGACTCTTATTTAGGCAAAATTTTTTGTTAAATTAAATTTTCATAAATTTATACGCAAAAATTAAAATTACTTCGTGTTGAAAAAAATTGTGAAATCGTTTTATTTTTTTAGATAAAATTACAAATTATTTTACAAATCGAAAGTTATTTTGATCTACTTATTTACCAATCGAAAAGCACAAATTTTCGGTAAATTAGACAAAAATTTTAGATAAATTTGGCAAAAATGTCCAAATTTTAGGAAATTTAAGCCGAAATTTTTAATTGCAATTGTAATCAACTTATTAAACCCAATTTTTATACAATTTGGACAAAAAATTGTCTACAATTTTGATTAAAATTGTAGACAATTTAGACCCAAATTGTAGACAATTTGGTTCAAAATTATAACATTTTTTTTTATTAAAATATGTAATATAAGTTTTCTTTCAACGTTTAATTTAGACAAATTTTAATTTTTTACAACAAAATTTCCAAATATATCTATTGTTTTAGGCAAAAACTAACAAAAATCTGCAACTTCTTATAGAAAAAACTTGGTCAAATAGTTTAATTTAGACAAAAATTGCAAATTATTTTACTAATTCAAACATTTGGTGTATTTAGGCCCAAATTTCAGGCAAATCCAACACAAATTTTACCAAAATTGTCTGAAACTTTAGTCGATTTATACTCAAATTGAAGGCAATCTCTAGGCACAAACTAAACCCTAATTTTAAGCTATTTGTTCGCGAATTTGAATCTATTTTTTAAACTCAAATTTTAGGCAGTTTAGGCACTAATTTGAGTTAATTTACGTTCACATTTAAGAAAACTAAATCTCAAATTTTATAAAATTTAATCGCAAATTTTGGGAATTTTGGTTTGACATTTTGGGCAATTTAGACTTAAATTTAAGACAATCTAGGCACAAGCCAAGCCCAAATTTTGAGCAATTTGTTCGCGAATTCGAATCTATTTTTTAAACTCAAATTTTAGGGAGTTTAGGCACAAATTTGAGTTAATTTACGCTCAAATTAAAACTCAAATTTTATAAAATTTTATCGCAAAATTTGAGGATTGTGTTCTGAAATTTTAGGCAATTTAGTCTCAAATTTAAGGATGGGATACCAAATTTTGCCGAGTTCGGCTTGTCGAAGGTCTCCCAACTTAAATTGGTCATCGTCTTTAACGTCCTTGCGACTTCTTTGAACCTCTAGTTCCACATGAAAATCACATGGCTTCCGCGGGCCGGATTCGGCCTTCAACTTGATTTTATCCGGCCCTCGTAACAATTTTCAAATCATCCTTACCCTCTATCTTAATACTAATCTACGTATCATTCACAAGATAATCAATAATTGCTGAGGACGTTGTAACCAAGTTTGTAAAGGCTGGCGTACACCTAATCCGTCATCGGGCGAAGTTTGCTCGGGCGACGACGGCGAACTCGGACGATTGAATCAAACACTTGTAAAAGAAAGCGAGCGCGTACACATACATGACCGTCATCGACAGACGAAACGTCCAAATCCTATGAATGTGATTTCAACGTCTTAAGCATGTATTCAAATTAATTCAGGTCAACTAAGTTTGCCAAATATTGATTATCTTGTGAGTAATATGAAGACTAATATAGAAATAGATAGTAAGTAAGGTTTGAAAATTATTACGAGGGCCGGATAAAATCAAGTTGGATAATCAAGTTTCCGGATAAAATCAAGTTCTGATCCGGCCCGCGGGCCGGTTCTGAACTTCAACTTGAGTTTATCCGGCCCTCGTAACAATTTCCAAATCTTATCGAACCTGTCTGAGCGTGTAGACTTCGTTTTCAAGGTTTCGCAACGTTCGTTGAGCTTTGAAATAAGCAACGACACTCGCTTTCTGTTACCATTATACTCTATAATGTTTCTTCGTCCGTTTCTTCATTTTTATAGAAAAAATTAAATACCAATTTTCACATCTCTAACATCTCCAGTTTTTGAGGTTTAAATATCCTGCATTAGAAACCAGACCGACAAGACTAGACAATCGAGATCTAAAGAAATAAACTGGAAAACCATTTTCAGCACTTCGATTTCCTTCTGATAACCAAGAAAAAATCAAGAAACAATTTTACAAATAATTTTTCAACCAAAATTTTCGCTTATCGAATTATTGATATTATCCGGCCCTCGTAACAATTTCCAAATCTTATCGAACCTGTACTGAGCTTGTAGACTTCGTTTTCAAGGTTTCGCAGCATTCGTTGAGCTTTGAAATAAGCAACGACACTCGCTTACTGTTACCATCACAAACATGTGACATTATCCTCTATAATGTTTCTTCATCCGTTTCTTCATTTTTAAAGAAAAATTTCAATTTCAATTTTCACATCTCTAATATCTCCAGTTTTAGTGATATACACCAGCTAAGCAAGATTAGCACCAACTATAGCTTGCGAATTCGCTCGTGTAGATTTTGGAGTTTTCAACGTCCTGAGCAATTATTTATTGCAGACGTAACTTCCCATTTATTAAGATGACTGAGATGGTTAAGAGATGATATTGAGACTGAGCATAAGAAAGATTTGGAAATTGTTACGAGGGCCGGATAAAATCAAGTTATTCCAGATCCGGCCCGCGGGACCGCGAAATTTAAAACAATTTATTCCAATATCTAACAAAAAAATGCAAATTTGCGAAAATTTTTACAAGTCTTAATTTGTTAAACAAAATTTTCTTTTATTTGAAGTTTTATTTAGACACAATGTTTTGTTAAAAATTTAAGATAAATTTGGCAAAAATGTCCAAATTTTTGGAAATTTAACCCGAAACTTTTCGAAATTTTATTTGGAATTGTCATCAACTTATTAATCCCAAATTTTATACAATTTTGACAAAAAATTGTCTACAATTTTAACTAAAATTGTAGACAATTTGGCCCGCGGGCCGGATCCGAACTTCAACTATATTTTATCCGGCCCTCGTAACAATTTCCAATTCTTATCGAATCTGTCTGAGTGTGTAGACTTCGTTTTCAAGGTTTCGCAGCGTTCGTTAAGTTTAACATCAAAAACATGTGACATCCTCTATAATGTTTCTTCATCCGTTTCTTCATTTTTAAAGAAAAATTTAAATCCCAATTTTCACATCTCTAACATCTCCGGTATTTGAGGTTTAAGTATCCTGCATTAGAAACCAGACCGACAAGACCAGACAATCAATATCTAAACAAATAAAGTGGAAAACTTTCAGCACTTGGATTTCCTTCGAGTAACCAAGAAAAAAATCACGAAAATATTTTACAAACAATTTTTCAACAAAAATTTTCGCGGTTCCGCGGGCCGGATCTTGCCTTCAACTTGATTTTAACCGGCCCTCGTAACAATTTACAAACCTTATCGAAACTGTAGACTTTGTTTTGAAGGTTTCTCAGCGTTCGTTGAGCTTTGAAATAAGCAACGACACTCGCTTACTGTCACAATCATGGGACAATATCCTCTAAATGTTTCTTCGTCCGTTTCTTTATTTTTAAAGAAAAATTTTAATTTTAATTTTTACATCTCTAACATCTCCAGTTTTTGAGGTTTAAGTATCCTGCATTTGAGACCAGAACGACAAGACCAGACAATCAGGATCGGAAGGACAAGGTCCAACTAAGAAGACAAAACCAGTCACGATCGTAAAGATAAAATCAGACAAACAAGATCGTAAAGACACGACCAAATAGAAGATTCACAATTTTCACAAATGTGAAATTTCACAATTTTGTATTATTTTTCAGAGCCATATAGGTATTAAGGGAATTATCTACGATAAACAAACTAAGCACGGCGTTCCAAATGCTATCGTCCATGTCACAAATGTCACGAGTGGAGAGATTAGAGAGATTCAACACGATATATTATCAGGTAACTCTTATCTATCACAACTGTATATATTCTTATAAATCGAGTTAATTTCAGCACACCATGGGGATTACTTTCGATTACTAACCCCGGGCTCCTACAAGATAACCGTGCATCGTGAGGGCTATTTACCGATGAGCAAACTAGTGTTTGTGACTAATCGTGGGTATGGACCGGCCGAACGAATTGATTTCCCATTAAGTCCAGAATATCAGGTAATGTTATCGCAGCAAACGTCCGAAGTTTCATCTCCTGGAGTCATAAGAAATTTTCAAACCAAGCCGTAATCCATCAGATAATCTCCTTATTTACTATTCGCATCGAAAAATCCTTCTCTGTCCACCGAAACCCTGGTTATAAATTCAATCTCATCAATTTGTAATCCACTTGAAATAATCCATCAGATAATCTCCTTAACGAGCAAACCGACTTAATCTTTTCCCAACTTTTTAATCAAACGCAATAATATAGTCCAGCAGCAAACGGATTTCTACGGTTGTCGCCGCTTCTCCGTCTCCAGTTTCCATATTCTCATACCAAGAAATTGTTCCTCGGTTAGGTTTCTTGTTTTCATCGCTTCATCGCATCGAGTAATATAGCCTCCAGATAAATCCCCAACTACAGACCGACACCTCCTCTGTCCATCAAAACCCTTCCTATAAATTCAATCTCATCAATTTGTAATCCACTTGAAATAATCCATCAGATAATCTCCTTAAAGAGCAAACCGACTTAATCTTTTCCCAACTTTTTAATCGAATGCAATAATATAGTCCAGCAACAAACGGATTTCTACGGTTGTCGCCGCCTCTTCGTCTCCAGTTTCCATATTCTCATATCAAGAGATTGTTTCTTGGTTAGGTTTCTTGTTTCCATCGCTTCATCGCATCGAGTAATATAGTCTCCAGATAAATCCCCAACTACAGACCGACACCTCCTCTGTCCACCAAAATCCTTGTTATAAATACAATCTCATCAATTTGTAATCCACTTGAAATAATCCATCAGATAATCTCCTTAACGAGCAAACCGACTTAATCTTTTCCCAACTTTTTAATCAAACGCAATAATATAGTCCAGCAGCAAACGGATTTCTACGGTTGTCGCCGCTTCTCCGTCTCCAGTTTCCATATTCTCATACCAAGAAATTGTTCCTCGGTTAGGTTTCTTGTTTTCATCGCTTCATCGCATCGAGTTATATAGCCTCCAGATAAATCCCCAACTACAGACCGACACCTCCTCTGTCCATCAAAACCCTTCCTATAAATTCAATCTCATCAATTTGTAATCCACTTGAAATAATCCATCAGATAATCTCCTTAACGAGCAAACCGACTTAATCTTTTCCCAACTTTTTAATCGAATGCAATAATATAGTCCAGCAACAAACGGATTTCTACGGTTGTCGCCGCCTCTCCGTCCCCAGTTTCCATATTCTCCTATCAAGAGATTGTTCCTCGGTTAGGTTTCTTGTTTCCATCGCTTCATCGCATCGGGCAGTGGCGGATCCAGGGGGGGGGGCTAAGGGGCACAAGCCCCGCCCCAAAAGCATCTGAGTTCTTCCTCTGCTAATCTACAACCTAACAAAGTCATTGAGGAATTTTCGAAAAGTTATCCGAGGAGACTTGTGTGAGGGAAAATGAGGGTTTTTTAGTGTTTTATTTGCTAGTCTTTACTTTACCTACCCTCAGCGGGGTCAAGCCCCCCCCCCCCAAAATGAAATCCTGGATCCGCCCCTGGCATCGAGTAATATAGTCTCCAGATAAATCCCTAACTACAGACCGACACCTCCTCTGTCCATCAAAACCCTTGCTATAAATTCAATCTTATCAATCCACTTGAAATAATCCATCAGATAATCTCCTTAAAGAGCAAACCGACTTAATCTTTTCCCAACTTTTTAATCGAACGCAATAATATAGTCCAGCAACAAACGGATTTCTACGGTTGTCGCCGCCTCTTCGTCTCCAGTTTCCATATTCTCATATCAAGAGATTGTTCCTCGGTTAGGTTTCTTGTTTTCATCGCTTTATCGCATCGAGTAACATAGTCTCCAGATAAATCCCCAACTACAGACCGACACCTCCGCTGTCCACCAAAACCCTTGTTATAAATACAATCTCATCAATTTGTAATCCACTTGAAATAATCCATCAGATAATCTCCTTAACGAGCAAACCGACCTAATCTTTTCCCAACTTTTAAATCGAACGCAATAATATAGTCCAGCAGCAAACGGATTTCTACGGTTATCGCCGCCTCTCCGTCTCCAGTTTCCATATTCTCATATCAAAAGATTGTTCCTCGGTTAGGTTTCTTGTTTTCATCGCTTCATCGCATCGAGTAACATAGTCTCCAGATAAATCCCCGACTACAGACCGACACCTCCCCTGCCCACCCAAAACCTTTGCTATAAATTCAATCTCATCAATTTGTAATCCACTGGAAAATGACCTTCAGTAGTCGAAACTCGAGTCGTGTAAAGTGTGTAGATTTATATAACTTCTCTAGTTATATAACAATTAGTGGTTAAAACATTGATTTTCATTAAAACAACTGTTCGCGCCAATTTTAATAAATCTGTATTTTTAATTCAACACTTGAATCGATTTCGGCACCTATTAACAGAAGGGGAAAGGTTTTTTCGCGCGATTTACTTATCAATTTACTTCGCGAATTTATATTATTCGGGGCAGTATGCTTTGAGGGCGTGAATCGTAGAGACAAGAATCGAAGCGAAAACGAATCTCGACCGACACGTGCACGCATCTTTAAGTTTCTCGTTTTAAGTCTTAACCAAGGGTGTAATCACCCCAAAGGGCTGAAGCGGCATCCAACGTCTGTAAGACAACAATTTTAAGGGAATCCCTCCACTTACTATCCCCATTTCCTCCCTTAAAAAGGCGCCGAAGGACGATCACACGTGGCGGAGACGCGAGCAGCCCTAACAGGCAAGTGATTAGACCAGCCCTGTTTTAAAACTGGAAAATTTTGATTTTCATGAGACACGGTCCAAACAACAACATGAAAAAAATGTTAAATAGACATTTTTACGGTAAGTTAAGCGCATCCGCTAAGTTTGAAAGGCGGGAATATGAAAGTTTCGGGCAAATAAATGTCAAAAAGTTCGGGCAAAACATTGACACGTGTGCACAAAAAAATTACAACTATGAAAAGGTCTATTGACTACATTTGTTTGATGTTTTTCTGAATTAAGAAAATCAATGTTTAAACCACTAATTGTTATATAACTAGAGAAATTGTATAAATCTACACACTTTACATGACTCGAGTTTCGACTGTTGAAGGTACTAATTTATTATTAGTGAAATACTAATTTGTTTTTTTGTTTTAGATAAAAGGCAATAGAGTGTATGGAGATTATTACAGTATGGAGTCTGTGCAGGAGCCGTTCAATGGATGGATCAACAGACAGCCAATTATAGTACAATAATTATTTTTCCTTGTGACAGACAATTCCAAAGATTCAGTTGAATAGGGTTTATTTAATGTTATTCAAAATACAATTAGATTTGAATTTAAATAATTAATATTATGTTCGTGACTGATTGTGAGTAATAACATAAATTAGATGATTTTTTTTTTAAATATAAGTCCAAATAGCCATTTAAGCAAGTCGTATTTTGCGAACGAAACCTGCTTGCAAAACGTTTAGCATATTTGTAACCAGCAGGGAATCAATAGTCAAACATCTCAAACATCTCCAGTTTTTGAAACATGCATACATATTGCGAACATATTGCGTTTGATTAAAAAGTTGGGAAAAGATTAAGTCGGTACGCTAGTTAAGGAGATTATCTGATGGATTACGGCTTGGTTTCAAAATTTCTTATGACTCCAGGAGATGAAACATATATCCTGCATTTGAAACCAGACCAATAAGACCAGACAATCAGGATCGGAATTACAAGATCCAATAATTTTGGGAGTTTAAACTTTCAGACACAATTTGACGCATTCAGACGCATTTCCGGCAGACATCACGCTGTCATCAAAAAACCTTTGAACGGCTTACCACAGAGGGTTCTAGTTTTCACCAATCGATTCAGCGTCCCAAAATTAGTCGGAACACGTATATAATATTCCCTAGGAAGCTTTTAGTTAAGAAATACCATCTACAATGGGAGTGTAGACCGCGAAACGACGAAATGCAGGAAAATCGATTTTGTCAAAATCGTTATTTTTTGAGTTACAGCAAAATTTATAAACATTTCAGAAAGCATTTTTGCTGCTGATTACAGATATGCAAATTATATTTCGCTAGCATTTTCGGTTCACTTTCGCCTGCAAAAATTGAAGAAATTTTTATGAAATTTCAGCGCTTTAGTGGAGATCTCGGAAAGTCGTGAATTTCGCACAGACAATCTTAGTGTATCCATAGGAATATGACCTGCTAAAAACGATGCAGCAATCCGTTTTTAATTATCTGCTACCGTTTCCGAGATATATACTTAGCAAATCGAGAATCGGGTAAATTTCAGTTTGAAATTTATCGACGAATTTTTGAATATTGCCGGAGAATTTACACATCGACTTGTTCGTCTTGTCGTGTAGTTTCTGTGTGTCAAAAATGATTTCGCTACCTTTTACCCTTCTCGAGAAAATCGAAAAAATCCGGAAAAGCACATATTTTCGAACAAAATGAAAAAAAATATTTTTGTTGAAAATTTTGTTGAAAAATTTTTTCGAGATTTTTTTTTTGGTTACCCGAAGAAAATCGAAGTGCTGAAAACGGTTTTCCAGTTTATTTCGCTCTAAAGTTACAAATAAACAAGTTTTATATATTTTTTCGATGCTGTACAGCATCTCACATTTCCGACTGATTTGACGCCATCATAACTTTTGAACGGTTCACCATAGAGACTTCTAGTCTTCACTAATCGATTCAGCGTCCCAAAATTAGTCGGAATACGTATATAATATTCCCTAGAAAGCTTTCAGTTAAGAAATACCATCGACTCGGGAAGTCTAGACCGCAGAAACGAGGAAATGCGAGAAAATCGATTTTTTCAAAATCGTTGTTTTTTGTGTCACAGCAAAATTTAAAAACGTTTATGGAAGCATTTTTGCTGCAGATTACAGATATGCAAATTATATTTCGCTAGCTCTTTCGGTTCATTTTCTTTCGCCTGCAAAAATTGAAGAAATTTTTATGAAATTTCGGCGTTCTAGTGGAGATCTCGGTAAGTCGTTAATTTCCCGAGGATAATCTTAGTGTACCTATAGGAAAATGACCTTCTGAAAACGATGCCGCAATCCGTTTATGATTATCTGTAACCGTTTCCAAGACATATCTAAGCAAATCGAGAATCGGGTAAATTTCAATTTAAAATTACTCGACGAATTATTGAAGCTTTCCGAACAATTTACAAATCGACTTGTTCGTTTTGTCGAGCAGTTTCAGTGTGCCGAAAATGATTTCGTTGCTGTTTAGCGTTCTTGAGAAAATTGAAAAAAACCGAAAAAGCATATTTATTCGACCGAATTGATGGAAATTTTTTGTTGACGAATTTTTTGGAAAATTTTGTCGTGAACTTTTTTTGGTTACCCGAAGGAAATCGAAGTGCTGAAAACGATTTTCTAGTTTATTTCGCTCTACGGTTACAAATAAACAAGTTATATAGTTTTTCGCCGTCTTGGTTGTTACAAACCTCTCCGAAACTACAAATCCCAACGAAACAATTTGCGGTACACTGAAACTAGACGAGAAAACGATATGTAAATTGTTGGTACGATTCAATTTTTTATTGCGAAATTCTGAATTCAAATTTTCCAGAATTTCGACTTAATGAGTCTATGTTTCGTGAACAAATGCAGATAATTAAAAACGGATTGCGGCATCGTTTTCAGGAGGCCATTTCCCCACGGGTTTACTTAGATTTCCTGAAAAATATTAATTAGTTTCCCCATGGGCGTAGCCAGGGGTGGAGGGTTTTGAGGGTTCACCCCTAGTATTATTGCATTGTTGTAATTTTTATATTGTTATTGAAAATTGATCACATGACTGTTTATACTAAAGGACACCACAGAATCTTACAGAGGATTCAAACCCAAAGAATGTAGTTCATGTCCCTTCCACCACGTCGTCCAAGTTTAGGACAAGAAACATCCAATCTCGCTATAAACGTTTTTAATGAAAGTACCATTCATGGACAGAATTTAAATTAAATGTGTGTTATATCGTTTATTACCATTAATTAATTAAATTTGTGTATTCGCGATTTCCACACATCACATAACCTCAAAACTATCTCGTCAAAAATTTGACAATGACAGCTCTGAATTTCAGTGCCAGCCTTGAAAAAATTAACTCATAACAGCACTCGGCGAGCCATAACCGCACGCATATGAGTGCTGTTATGAGTCCATTGCAGACGCAAAATAGAAAAAATGACATAACAATTCGCGATTGAAATGTTTACGTTTCATTAATTAATTTATTAAAAGTCATGCTTGACATTTATCAAATTATTACTTTTTTTTATAAATCTAAGTAAATTATTAATTCATATTGTAGGTAAAACTTTGTACGATACACGTATCGTAAAATACTCTTACGTCCTTATTGTTATTTTGTAATGTGGTTTTACTATAATCTCGCATATTGAGAATTGGGACTCCCTAGACTAGGGCCACATAGTCACCTTGCGCCCAGGGCCACCAGTAATGTAAACGCGCCCCTGGCTACGTCCGTGAGTTTCCCAGTTCTCTGCTCGGGCGACCAAATTTCGAGAAATTTCGCTCGATTTATCAAATTATGTCAGGTCATATCTGGCGAACGGAAGCAAATAACAAAATGCAATTTGTTGTATTTAGAACTAGCAGTGACAATTTCAGTCACACTTTGAAATTTCCCATTCAGTTGATAAACAACGATATTAAGAAAATAAATTTTCTGCAGATTTCAACTTTTGAACGGCTTATCACAGAGACTTCTAGTTTGCGCCAATCGATTCAGCGTCCCAAAATTAAATGGAAATTGTAAGAAAATGCTGAAAACTATAAAAAAAAAATGGAAAAATTGGCGATCATGTGGATATTTTCCAAATGTAATAAGGTGCATTCATGGACCTATGAATACTATTCATTCAGGTCCATGGATGTATTGGGTTGTCCGGAAACTACTTTCGGTTTTCACAAATAGATGGCTTTAATACTATTTTTATGTCTTCGTCTGAATGCGACAGATGTTTTGTGATTACAATTTGCTACCAGAGACAAGTATCCACCAAGTATCTAAAGACTTTGTTTTCTACTTTGATCAAATCATCCTTTCGATCAGTGATTTTCGATCTTATAAATTTTTTAGAACATTTTTGAGTGAAGAGTTGAAATTGTTGTGAATTGGGGCGCTTGAAAGATGGAAGATAAAAATCAACATTTTCGTCACATTTTACTTTTTTACTTCCGGAAAGGTAAACGAGCCACATACGCGCACAAAAAGATTTGCACAGTGTATGGCGATGATGCGCTATCAGCACGCACCTGCCAGAATTGGTTCACAAAATTTCGCTCCGGAGACTTTTCGATTCAAGACGTTCCACGTTCTGGTAGACCCACAGAGATTGACGACGGTAAATTGAAAACTCTGATTGAAGCCAACCCACACATAACCATCCGTGAGCTCGCTGCAACTCTAAATTCATCCAAAGCAACCATCCACGACCATTTGAAAAAGCTTGGTTTCATCAAAAAGCTTGATGTTTGGATCCTACACGAACTTGAAGAAACTCTAAGGTAAAGAATAAAGAACCAAAAAGTGGGAATTATATTTTATTCTATTTTTGATTTTAGTTAAAAAAACACCAATTTATTAGGAATTTAAAAAAAAACATGGAAAGGACTTCTGGCTATTCATTGCATAACTGGATTACCAAAGTATTCTTGTACAATTTAGGCTATGTGGGGCCAATCATTGTCGTGCAATACAAATGGAAAATGTCTTGGATGTATGGGGCATATGGCACAACATACTGATCTAAGATATCTGTAGAGGTGCAATAGATCTTCTAGAAGGTATTCTTCTAATCCAAGTATTCTTGTACAATTTAGGCTGTGTGGGGCCAATCATTGTCATGCATTACTAATGGAAAATGTCTTGGATGTATGGGACATAGGGCACAACATACTGTTCTAAGATATCTGTATAGGTGCAATAGATCTTCTAGAAGGTCACAGTAAAACAAGTCACCACCAAATCTAGAATTTACAAGATATTTTTAATGTAATATTTTTATAACATGCAATAATTTAAGTTGTAATACATTTATTTTTACTTTGTAGGAGGAAAATACTTAATATATGGAGAGGCAAACTCATTCCTGTAATGCATTTAACTTACCTGAAACCAGCAGAGTACATGAGGACAAGCACTCAAGCTTCACAATTTTTCAAAGATGTGTTAAAGATGTCATTCTAGGTATAACAGTCCAAAAACTGATACAACATGTAATTTGTTCCTTGTTTGGTGGCAGTCTGTTTATTTAGATTCGATTTAGATACTTTTTTATTTACCAAAAATTTACCAAATTCACCAAAATTGCTTTACAGTAATTGTATTTACCCACGCACAATGTTTTAACCCTTAAAATTGGAGTAATAGTTCTTGAGAAAATTTGAAAAAACAAAAAAATTAGATTTTCAAAATAATCAAAATTTGCTTAAAATTGGCATAAATTGTTGAGTAATTTAGTTGTGTCTTATATCAAATTGTAGCTAATTTTATCTAGTTTCACACAATGTTGCTTAAAATTGGTTTTGATTATCGGTTTTTGAGAAAATTTGAAAAAACAAAAAATTTGACTCAAAATTATCAAAATTTGCAATAAATAATTGTAGAGTAATTTAGTTGTGTGTTATATCAAATTGTAGCTAATTTAGTCTAGTTTCACACGATGTTGCTTAAAATTGGTTTTTGATTAATAGTTTTTGAGAAAATTTGAAAAAACAAAAAATTAGATTTTCAAAATAATCAAAATTTGCTTAAAATTTTGCATTAATTGTTGAGTAATTTAGTTGTGTCTTATATCAAATTGTAGATAATATTGTCTAGTTTCACACGATGTTGCTAAAAATTGGTTTTGATTATTAGTTTTTGAGAAAATTTGAAAAAACAAAAAATTTAGATTTTCAAAATAATCAAAATTTGCTTAAAATTGGCATTAATTGTTGAGTAATTTAGTTGTGTCTTATATCAAATTGTAGATAATGTTGTCTAGTTTCACACGATGTTGCTTAAAATTGGGTTTGAGTAATAGTTTTTGAGAAAATTTGAAAAAACAAAAAATTTAGATTTTCAAAATAATCAAAATTTGCTTAAAATTGGCATTAATTGTTGAGTAATTTAGTTGTGTCTTATATCAAATTGTAGATAATTTTGTCTAGTTTCACACGTTGTTGCTTAAAATTGGTTTTGATCATCAGTTTTTAAAAAAATTTGAAAAAACAAAAAATTTCGATTTTCAAAATTATCAAAATTTGCTTAAAATTGGCATTAATTGTTGAGTAATTTAGTTGTGTCTTATATCAAATTGTAGATAATATTGTCTAGTTTCACACGATGTTGCTTAAAATTGGTTTTGATTATTAGTTTTTGAGAAAATTTGAAAAAACCAAAAATTTAGATTTTCAAAATAATCAAAATTTGCTTAAAATTGGCATTAATTGTTGAGTAATTTAGTTGTGTCTTATATCAAATTGTAGATAATGTTGTCTAGTTTCACACGATGTTGCTTAAAATTGGGTTTGAGTAATAGTTTTTGAGAAAATTTGAAAAAACAAAAAATTTAGATTTTCAAAATAATCAAAATTTGCTTAAAATTGGCATTAATTGTTGAGTAATTTAGTTGTGTCTTATATCAAATTGTAGACAATTTTGTATAGTTTCACACGATGTTGCTTAAAATTGGGTATGAGTAATAGTTTTTCAGAAAATTTGAAAAAACAAAAAACTTACATTTTCAAAATTATCAAAATTTGCTTAAAATTGGCATTAATTGTTCAGTAATTTAGTTATGTCTTATATCAAATTGTAGATAATTTTGTCTAGTTTCACACGTTGTTGCTTAAAATTGGTTTTGATCATCAGTTTTTAAAAAAATTTGAAAAAACAAAAAATTTCGATTTTCAAAATTATCAAAATTTGCTTAAAATTTTACATTAATTGTTGAGTAATTTAGTTGTGTCTTATATCAAATTGTAGATAATATTGTCTAGTTTCACACGATGTTGCTTAAAATTGGTTTTGATTATTAGTTTTTGAGAAAATTTGAAAAAACCAAAAATTTAGATTTTCAAAATAATCAAAATTTGCTTAAAATTGGCATTAATTGTTGAGTAATTTAGTTGTGTCTTATATCAAATTGTAGATAATTTTGTCTAGTTTCACACGATGTTGCTTAAAATTGGGTTTGAGTAATAGTTTTTGAGAAAATTTGAAAAAACAAAAAATTTAGATTTTCAAAATAATCAAAATTTGCTTAAAATTGGCATTAATTGTTGAGTAATTTAGTTGTGTCTTATATCAAATTGTAGATAATTTTGTCTAGTTCCACACGATGTTGCTTAAAATTGGGTTGGAGTAATAGTTTTTGAGAAAATTTGAAAAAACAAAAAATTTAGATTTTCAAAATAATCAAAATTTGCTTAAAATTGGCATTAATTGTTGAGTAATTTAGTTGTGTCTTATATCAAATTGTAGATAATGTTGTCTAGTTTCACACGATGTTGCTTAAAATTGGGTTTGAGTAATAGTTTTTGAGAAAATTTGAAAAAACAAAAAATTTAGATTTTCAAAATAATCAAAATTTGCTTAAAATTGGCATTAATTGTTGAGTAATTTAGTTGTGTCTTATATCAAATTGTAGATAATGTTGTCTAGTTTCACACGATGTTGCTTAAAATTGGGTTTGAGTAATAGTTTTTGAGAAAATTTGAAAAAACAAAAAATTTAGATTTTCAAAATAATCAAAATTTGCTTAAAATTGGCATTAATTGTTGAGTAATTTATTTGTGTCTTATATCAAATTGTAGATAATTTTGTCTAGTTTCACACGTTGTTGCTTAAAATTGGTTTTGATCATCAGTTTTTAAAAAAATTTGAAAAAACAAAAAAATTCGATTTTCAAAATTATCAAAATTTGCTTAAAATTGGCATTAATTGTTGAGTAATTTAGTTGTGTCTTATATCAAATTGTAGATAATATTGTCTAGTTTCACACGATGTTGCTAAAAATTGGTTTTGATTATTAGTTTTTGAGAAAATTTGAAAAAACAAAAAATTTAGATTTTCAAAATAATCAAAATTTGCTTAAAATTGGCATTAATTGTTGAGTAATTTAGTTGTGTCTTATATCAAATTGTAGATAATGTTGTCTAGTTTCACACGATGTTGCTTAAAATTGGGTTTGAGTAATAGTTTTTGAGAAAATTTGAAAAAACAAAAAATTTAGATTTTCAAAATAATCAAAATTTGCTTAAAATTGGCATTAATTGTTGAGTAATTTATTTGTGTCTTATATCAAATTGTAGATAATTTTGTCTAGTTTCACACGTTGTTGCTTAAAATTGGTTTTGATCATCAGTTTTTAAAAAAATTTGAAAAAACAAAAAATTTCGATTTTCAAAATTATCAAAATTTGCTTAAAATTGGCATTAATTGTTCAGTAATTTAGTTGTGTCTTGTATCAAATTGTAGATAATTTTGTCTAGTTTCACACGTTGTTGCTTAAAATTGGTTTTGATCATCAGTTTTTAAAAAAATTTGAAAAAACAACAAATTTCGATTTTCAAAATTATCAAAATTTGCTTAAAATTGGCATTAATTGTTGAGTAATTTAGTTGTGTCTTATATCAAATTGTAGATAATATTGTCTAGTTTCACACGATGTTGCTTAAAATTGGTTTTGATTATTAGTTTTTGAGAAAATTTGAAAAAACAAAAAATTTAGATTTTCAAAATAATCAAAATTTGCTTAAAATTGGCATTAATTGTTGAGTAATTTAGTTGTGTCTTATATCAAATTGTAGATAATTTTGTCTAGTTTCACACGATGTTGCTTAAAATTGGGTTTGAGTAATAGTTTTTGAGAAAATTTGAAAAAACAAAAAATTTAGATTTTCAAAATAATCAAAATTTGCTTAAAATTGGCATTAATTGTTGAGTAATTTAGTTGTGTCTTATATCAAATTGTAGATAATATTGTATAGTTTCACACGATGTTGCTTAAAATTGGGTTTGAATAATAGTTTTTGAGAAAATTTGAAAAAACAAAAAATTTAGATTTTCAAAATAATCAAAATTTGCTTAAAATTGGCATTAATTGTTGAGTAATTTAGTTGTGTCTTATATCAAATTGTAGATAATATTGTATAGTTTCACACGATGTTGCTTAAAATTGGGTTTGAGTAATAGTTTTTGAGAAAATTTGAAAAAACAAAAAATTTAGATTTTCAAAATAATCAAAATTTGCTTAAAATTGGCATTAATTGTTGAGTAATTTAGTTGTGTCTTATATCAAATTGTAGATAATATTGTATAGTTTCACACGATGTTGCTTAAAATTGGGTTTGAGTAATAGTTTTTGAGAAAATTTGAAAAAACAAAAAATTTAGATTTTCAAAATAATCAAAATTTGCTTAAAATTGGCATTAATTGTTGAGTAATTTAGTTGTGTCTTATATCAAATTGTAGATAATTTTGTCTAGTTTCACACGATGTTGCTTAAAATTGGGTTTGAGTAATAGTTTTTGAGAAAATTTGAAAAAACAAAAAATTTAGATTTTCAAAATAATCAAAATTTGCTTAAAATTGGCATTAATTGTTGAGTAATTTAGTTGTGTCTTATATCAAATTGTAGATAATTTTGTCTAGTTTCACACGATGTTGCCTAAAATTGGGTTTGAGTAACAGTTTTTGATAAAATTTGAAAAAACAAAAAAGTTAGATTTTGAGACAGATTTTTGTGATTCAGTTTGCTCAGAAATGAATTAGTAATTTAAATCATTTTGCATATTTAGTGAAATATGTACCTATATCTGAATGGTGACTGCTTGAGTTGCAGCAAAAAACCTGGGTCACCTCTCGAGTATCTTCCTCTTTTGGCGCTACAGCCCAATTTGAGCCTTGGCCTCCTTTAGCTTCCTCCTCCATTCCTCTCTTTCCCAGTCCACTTCCTTCCATCTTCCTAGTTTAAGGATTCATCTGGCGTCCTGGTCTACTTCATCCTCCCATATTTTTTTTATTCCCCTCCATTCGGCCGTTCAGGATTCTTTTAAGCATTCTAACATCTGTCATTTTTATAATGCGAGGCGTTGCAGTTCCACATAATCGACACTGGTTGTTCTTTAAGGGCCTGATATACTTCCTTGTTGTATCGCCTCCTATATTCTTCATTTTCCCACACTGGTCCTAGGATCCCTCTTAATATTTTCCTCTCGAACGCGTCGATTCTTGCTTCGTTTTTACGGTGATGCTCCACACTTCGCAGCCGTACGTGAGCATTGGTCGGATGATTGTTTTGTACTAAATATTTTATCAATTGGCGGCAGCAGCCCCACAAAGTCAAAGCGAAACTGATGGCAATGAATTCAAAGAGCTTCTTCTTCTGGTGCTACAGCCCAATTTGAGCCTTGGCCTCCCTTAGCGTCCTCCTCCATATCTTTCTTTCCCGGGCCATTTCCTTCTATCTTGCTAGTTTAAGGATTCGTCTGGTGTCTTGATCTACTGCATCCTCCCATCTTTTTCTTGGTCTTCCTATCGGAATCTTCCCTTCCATTCGGCCGTTCAGGATTCTTTTGGGCATTCTACCATCTAGCATTCTTATAATGTGGTGCAGGCACAGCAGGGCACACAGGTTTTGCGCTGCAGTTTCACGTATATCAACACTGGTTAGTCTTTAACGCCCTGATAAACTTCCTTGTTGTATCGCCTCCTATAATCTTCATTTTCTCGTACGGGTCCCAGGATCCTTAGGTCCTTTCCGTTGTAGGCAGCATGCTAGCTTTTCGCCGCCCTGTTTCAGTATTTCGCTATGTATTTTGTCGATGCCTGGAGATTTATTAGCCTTTAGCATGTTGATTGCTGTTACAACTTCTTCTATAGTTGGTAGCATCGTGTGTTCGCCGTCTTTTTCCATTGGCAGTAACTCTGCTTGTCTTGATGGTGTTACTGGAGCTATAGTTTGCGGTCAAAATTTTCAAAATTTAAGCAAATTTTCATAACTTTTAATTTTGATAATTTCGGTTTTATTTTCTCAAAAACTATTACTCAAATCCAATTTAAATCCAATTTACAATTTGATATAAGGCACCACTAAATTACGCAACAATTGCCAATTTTAAGCAATTCTTGATGGCAATTTTAAGCAAATTTTGAAATTTTTGAATATCTAAATTTTTTGTTTTTTTCAAATTTTCTCATAAACTATTACTCAAAACCAATTTTAAGCATCATCTTGTGAAACTAGACTAAATTATCTATAATTTTATATGAGACACAACTAAATTACTCAATAATTAATGCCAATTTGTAGCAAATTTTGAAAATTTTCGAAAGTCGAAATTTCTAGTTTTTTCAAATTTTCTCAAAAACTATTACTCAAAACCAATTTTAAGCAACATCGTGCAATACTAGACTAAATTATCTACAATTTGATATAAGACAATACTAAATTACTCAACAATTAATGCCAATTTTAAGCAAATTTTGAAAAAAATTTGAGTAGAAATTTCTTGTTTTTTCAAATTTTCTCAAATACTATTACTCAAAACCAATTTTAAGCAACATCCTGTGAAACTACACTAAATTATTTACAATTTGATATAAGACGCCACTAAATTAATCAACAATTAATGCCAATTTTAAGCAAATTTTGAAAAAAAATTGAGTCGAAATTTCTTGTTTTTTCAAATTTTCTCAAGTACTATTACTCAAAACCAATTTTAAGCAACATCGTGTGAAACTACACTAAATTATCTACAATTTGATATAAGACACCACTAAATTACTCAACAATTAATGCCAATTTTAAGCAAATTTTGAAAATTTTTGAAAGTCGAAATTTTTAGTTTTTTCAAATTTTCTCAAAAACTATTTCTCAAAACCAATTTTAAGCAACATCGTGTGAAACTAAACTAAATTATCTACAATTTGATATAAGACACCACTAAATTACTCAACAATTAATGCCAATTTTAAGCAAATTTTGAAAAAATTTTGAGTCGAAATTTCTTGTTTTTTCAAATTTTCTCAAATACTATTACTCAAAACCAATTTTAAGCAACATCGTGTGAAACTACACTAAATTATCTACAATTTGATATAAGACACCACTAAATTACGCAACAATTAATGCCAATTTTAAGCAAATTTTCAAAAATTTTGAGTCGAAATTTCTTGTTTTTTCAAATTTTCTCAAAAACTATTACTCAAAACCAATTTTAAGCAACATCGTGTGAAACTACACTAAATTATCTACAATTTGACAAAAGACACCACTAAATTACTCAACAATTAATGCCAATTTTAAGCAAATTTTCAAAAATTTTGAGTCGAAATTTCTTGTTTTTTCAAATTTTCTCAAAAACTATTACTCAAAACCAATTTTAAGCAACATCGTGTGAAACTACACTAAATTATCTACAATTTGACAAAAGACACCACTAAATTACTCAACAATTAATGCCAATTTTAAGCAAATTTTCAAAAATTTTGAGTCGAAATTTCTTGTTTTTTCAAATTTTCTCAAAAACTATTACTCAAAACCAATTTTAAGCAACATCGTGTGAAACTACACTAAATTATCTACAATTTGACAAAAGACACCACTAAATTACTCAACAATTAATGCCAATTTTAAGCAAATTTTCAAAAATTTTGAGTCGAAATTTCTTGTTTTTTCAAATTTTCTCAAAAACTATTACTCAAAACCAATTTTAAGCAACATCGTGTGAAACTACACTAAATTATCTACAATTTGATATAAGACACAACTAAATTACTCAACAATGAATGCCAATTTTAAGCAAATTTTGAAAAAATTTTGAGTCGAAATTTCTTGTTTTTTCAAATTTTCTCAAATACTATTACTCAAAACCAATTTTAAGCAACATCGTGTGAAACTAAACTAAATTATCTACAATTTGATATAAGACACCACTAAATTACTCAACAATTAATGCCAATTTTAAGCAAATTTTGAAAATTTTTGAAAGTCGAAATTTTTAGTTTTTTCAAATTTACTCAAAAACTATTTCTCAAAACCAATTTTAAGCAACATCGTGTGAAACTAAACTAAATTATCTACAATTTGATATAAGACACCACTAAATTACTCAACAATTAATGCCAATTTTAAGCAAATTTTGAAAAAATTTTGAGTCGAAATTTCTTGTTTTTTCAAATTTTCTCAAATACTATTACTCAAAACCAATTTTAAGCAACATCGTGTGAAACTACACTAAATTATCTACAATTTGATATAAGACACCACTAAATTACTCAACAATTAATGCCAATTTTAAGCAAATTTTCAAAAATTTTGAGTCGAAATTTCTTGTTTTTTCAAATTTTCTCAAAAACTATTACTCAAAACCAATTTTAAGCAACATCGTGTGAAACTACACTAAATTATCTACAATTTGACAAAAGACACCACTAAATTACTCAACAATTAATGCCAATTTTAAGCAAATTTTCAAAAATTTTGAGTCGAAATTTCTTGTTTTTTCAAATTTTCTCAAAAACTATTACTCAAAACCAATTTTAAGCAACATCGTGTGAAACTACACTAAATTATCTACAATTTGATATAAGACACCACTAAATTACTCAACAATGAATGCCAATTTTAAGCAAATTTTGAAAAAATTTTGAGTCGAAATTTCTTGTTTTTTCAAATTTTCTCAAATACTATTACTCAAAACCAATTTTAAGCAACATCGTGTGAAACTAAACTAAATTATCTACAATTTGATATAAGACACCACTAAATTACTCAACAATTAATGCCAATTTTAAGCAAATTTTGAAAATTTTTGAAAGTCGAAATTTTTAGTTTTTTCAAATTTTCTCAAAAACTATTTCTCAAAACCAATTTTAAGCAACATCGTGTGAAACTAAACTAAATTATCTACAATTTGATATAAGACACCACTAAATTACTCAACAATTAATGCCAATTTTAAGCAAATTTTGAAAAAA
Organism: Phosphuga atrata; assembly: GCA_944588485.1. Lineage (NCBI taxonomy): Eukaryota > Metazoa > Arthropoda > Insecta > Coleoptera > Silphidae > Phosphuga > Phosphuga atrata. The sequence continues at coordinate 79,537,904 of OX155895.1, forward strand.
TTTTTAGTCGAAATTTCTTGTTTTTTCAAATTTTCTCAAATACTATTACTCAAAACCAATTTTAAGCAACATCGTGTGAAACTACACTAAATTATCTACAATTTGATATAAGACACCACTAAATTACTCAACAATTAATGCCAATTTTAAGCAAATTTTCAAAAATTTTGAGTCGAAATTTCTTGTTTTTTCAAATTTTCTCAAAAACTATTACTCAAAACCAATTTTAAGCAACATCGTGTGAAACTACACTAAATTATCTACAATTTGACAAAAGACACCACTAAATTACTCAACAATTAATGCCAATTTTAAGCAAATTTTCAAAAATTTTGAGTCGAAATTTCTTGTTTTTTCAAATTTTCTCAAAAACTATTACTCAAAACCAATTTTAAGCAACATCGTGTGAAACTACACTAAATTATCTACAATTTGATATAAGACACCACTAAATTACTCAACAATTAATGCCAATTTTAAGCAAATTTTGAAAAAATTTTGAGTCGAAATTTCTTGTTTTTTCAAATTTTCTCAAATACTATTACTCAAAACCAATTTTAAGCAACATCGTGTGAAACTACACTAAATTATCTACAATTTGACAAAAGACACCACTAAATTACTCAACAATTAATGCCAATTTTAAGCAAATTTTCAAAAATTTTGAGTCGAAATTTCTTGTTTTTTCAAATTTTCTCAAAAACTATTACTCAAAACCAATTTTAAGCAACATCGTGTGAAACTACACTAAATTATCTACAATTTGATATAAGACACCACTAAATTACTCAACAATTAATGCCAATTTTAAGCAAATTTTGAAAAAAATTTGAGTCGAAATTTCTTGTTTTTTCAAATTTTCTCAAATACTATTACTCAAAACCAATTTTAGGCAACATCGCGTGAAACTACACTAAATTATCTATAATTTGATATGAGACACAACTAAATTACTCAACAATTAATACCAATTTTAAGCAAATTTTGAAAATTTTTTAGTCGAAATTTCTAGTTTTTTTCAAATTTTCTCAAAAACTATTTCTCAAAACCAATTTTAAGCAACATCGTGTGAAACTACACTAAATTATCTACAATTTGACAAAAGACACCACTAAATTACTCAACAATTAATGCCAATTTTAAGCAAATTTTGAAAAAAATTTGAGTCGAAATTTCTTGTTTTTTTCAAATTTTCTCAAATACTATTACTCAAAACCAATTTTAAGCAACATCATGTGAAACTACACTAAATTATCTACAATTTGATATAAGACACCACTAAATTACTCAACAATTAATGCCAATTTTAAGCAAATTTTGAAAAAAATTTGAGTAGAAATTTCTTTTTTTTTCAAATTTTCTCAAATACTATTACTCAAAACCAATTTTAAGCAACATCATGTGAAACTACACTAAATTATCTACAATTTGATATAAGACACCACTAAATTACTCAACAATTAATGCCAATTTTAAGCAAATTTTGAAAAAAATTTGAGTCGAAATTTCTTGTTTTTTTCAAATTTTCTCAAATACTATTACTCAAAACCAATTTTAAGCAACATCGTGTGAAACTACACTAAATTATCTACAATTTGACAAAAGACACCACTAAATTACTCAACAATTAATGCCAATTTTAAGCAAATTTTCAAAAATTTTGAGTCGAAATTTCTTGTTTTTTCAAATTTTCTCAAAAACTATTACTCAAAACCAATTTTAAGCAACATCGTGTGAAACTACACTAAATTATCTACAATTTGACAAAAGACACCACTAAATTACTCAACAATTAATGCCAATTTTAAGCAAATTTTCAAAAATTTTGAGTCGAAATTTCTTGTTTTTTCAAATTTTCTCAAAAACTATTACTCAAAACCAATTTTAAGCAACATCGTGCGATACTAGACTAAATTATCTACAATTTGATATAAGACACCACTAAATTACTCAACAATTAATGCCAATTTTAAGCAAATTTTGAAAAAAATTTGAGTCGTAATTTCTTGTTTTTTTCAAATTTTCTCAAAAACTATTACTCAAAACCAATTTTAAGCAACATCGTGTGAAACTACACTAAATTATCTACAATTTGATATAAGACACCACTAAAATACTCAACAATTAATGCCAATTTTAAGCAAATTTTGAAAAAAATTTGAGTCGAAATTTCTTGTTTTTTCAAATTTTCTCAAATACTATTACTCAAAACCAATTTTAAGCAACATCGCGTGAAACTACACTAAATTATCTATAATTTGATATGAGACACAACTAAATTACTCAACAATTAATACCAATTTTAAGCAAATTTTGAAAATTTTTTAAAGTCGAAATTTCTAGTTTTTTTCAAATTTTCTCAAAAACTATTTCTCAAAACCAATTTTAAGCAACATCGTGTGAAACTACACTAAATTATCTACAATTTGATATAAGACACTACTAAAAACTGAACAATTAATGCCAATTTTAAGCAAATTTTGATAATTTTTAAAACCAAAATTTTTTGTTATTTCAAATTTTCTCAAAAACTATTACTCAAAACCAATTTTAAGCAACATCGTGTGAAACTAGACTAAATTAGCTACAATTTGATATGAGACACAACTAAATTACTCAACAATTAATGCCAACTTTGCTAAGCAAATTTTGAAACAATATCTCTTTCTTCCTCTACATTTATATTTGTTATTTTTCATCTATGCTCGTTTCTAGTTTATGCTTGTTTGCTTCTATTCGTAACGCGGCGATATTTAGACTCTCTGGTCTCTTAGACTTGGCGCACGCTTGCGTCCTGATTCGGCATCGATTTTTAATGCGTCTTGTTGAGTGGTCTGAGCCTTCCTTCCTACATTTCTATTTGTTCACGAGTATAAAGAAGTCAAATTTATCATTTGAAACAAGCAGATTTGTGAATTTGGAGAATAGACCTTTTCATAGTTGAATTTTTTTTGTGCGAATGTATCAATTTTCGCCATGTTATTTATACTTTAAAATTGCCCGCACTTTTTGACGTATAACTAAATTAGTATAAGTGTAGAAGGCCAAAGCTGCGCTGCAAGGATGCTGTAAGCGTAGACGCACGAAAGATAGTTGCACCGAACTGGACGATGCAGACCAGAGACATGAATGAATGGCGAAAGAAGCTGGAGAAGGTCGAGACCCTACTATAGGGTTGCATGGCCATTGGTGATGATGAACTGAATAAGTGCCCGAAACTTTCATATTCCCGCCTTTCAAACTTGGCGGATGCGCATGCGCTTAACTAACCGTAAAAAGGTCTATTGAATGTGTGTAATGAAATAATTTATATTATAAATAAATCTTTTAATGTAAACCTGTATCAAAATATAATTTAATAAATCTTATAACTAAACAAAATTATATCAAAAAAACCTTTATCTCCTACTTCTTCTCTTTTTAGTTTTAGTCTTTGTAGGTTGTTTGAATATCTTCTTTGGTACTGGTGAGCCGTTCTCATTGGTATTAAACGAAGACTTTAATTTCTCTTGCAACTCCTCTAAAACCGCCTACAAAAAAAAAGAGTTAGTATAAGAGTTAATACAAGTAGTACTTGAGTAGTACTTGTTAATACAAGTAGTACTGAAGTACAAGTAGTACTACAAAAGTAGTAGAGTTAATACAAAAAATATGTTTCACCTTGAGTCCTCCTTTTCCAGGACCTTTCGAGCTAACGGAAATGATGTCTGTGAAAGTTGCATAAAACTGATCTTTTAAAACTAAATGTTTGTACGTCTCGTAATTGTCTATGAGTTTGCGGATGCCTTTCTCTGAATATTCGATTAGTGACAGGCAAAAGGCTATGTTGAAACACACGTTTTCATCGTCAGTTGTACGGAATTTTACACAGAATCTGTCCACTAGACACTCCATATGTACAGGCTTCTTTATAAGACTAAACATATATCTGAAAACAAATACATAATTAACAATAATAAAGAAAATTCCGTTTGGGAGTACAGTATCATATTGATAATCTGACACCGCCGGATTATCAAAAAAATCCAGATTAGGATTACAAAAAAAAAACAATTTTACATATTTTAAACGCGTCACAGTACACAGTACGCGTTACAGTATAATCTTGATGATCCGAAGCGCCGGATTATCAAAAATTCCGGATTATTATGATTTAAAAAAAACATATATATTTTACATATAATATATAAACATATAATATATAAAATATATAAACATATATATATATATATATATATATATATATATATATATATATATATTTTACATATTTTAAACGCACCACAGTGCGTACAGTATAATCTTGATACTCCGAAGCCGGATTATCAAAAATTCCGGATTAGTAGGATTGAAACAAAACAATTTTACATATTTTAAACGCGTCACCGTTTGCTACAGTTCGCCGAGTTCAAACATTCAAGTCATCATCGTTAGCTTCATCAACGGGCAGAAGCAGGTAGTAAGAGTTTCCTTGATTGGATTAATTTTTGAAGTAAAACTTCATTAAGTGCAGCTTGGGAGGAACCTTTTCTGATGGAGATAATTAAATTTCATGTGAACTATGATATCATTCGAAGATATCATGATCATGATAACAACACTATTTTAACTTTTTTCTTACGGAAAAATTATTTTCGAACAATTTTCTTGGAACTGGTGACATTATGTCAGGGCTGTTGCATGTTTCAAGGCCCAAACAGCTTAACTCATGAAACCATGTAGACGAAGTCTACACACTCGGCCAGGTTTAATAAGATTTGAAAATTGTTACGAGGGCCGGATAAACCAATTTGAAGACCGGATCCGGCCCGCGGTCCCGCAATCCAAGAAATTTTAATAATTTTGAAAATCAATTTTTCTTGTTTTTTTAATTTTCTCAAAAACTATTACTCGAAACCAATTTTAAGCAACATCGTATGAAATTAGACTAAATTATCTACAAATTGATATAAGACACAACTAAATTACTCAACAATTAATGCCAATTTTAAGCAAATTTTGAAAATATAATTTTTTTGTTTTTTTAAATTTTCTCAAAAACTATTACTCAAAACCAATTTTAAGCAACATCAAGTGAAACTAGACTAAATTATCTACAATTTGATATAAGACACAACTAAATTACTCAGCAATTAATGCCAATTTTAAACAAATTTTGATAATTTTGAAAATCGAAATTTTTAGTTTTTTTAAATCTTCTCAAAAACTATTACTCGAAACCAATTTTAAGTAACATTGTGTGAAACTAGACTAAATTAGCTACAATTTGATATAAGACACAACTAAATTACTCAACAATTAATGCCAATTTTAAGCAAATTTTGATAATTTTGAAAATATAATTTTTTTGTTTTTTCAAATTTTCTCTAAAGCTATTACTTAAAACCAATTTTAAGCAACATCGTGTGAAACTAGACTAAATTAGCTACAATTTGATATAAGACACAACTAAATTACTCAATAATTATTGCCAATTTTAAGCAAATTTTGATAATTTTGAAAACAAAATTTTTTTGTTTTTTTAAATTTTCTCAAAAGCTATTAATCAAAACCAATTTTAAGCAACACCGTGTAAAACTAGACTTAATTAGCTACAATTTGATATAAGACACAACTAAATTACTCAACAATTAATGCAAATTTTAAGCACATTTTAATAATTTTGAAAATCTAATATTTTTGTATTTTCTAAAATTCTCAAAAACTATTACTCAAAACCAATTGTAAGCAACATCGAGTGAAACTAGACTAAATTATCTACAATTTGATATAAGACACAACTAAATTATTCAGCAATTAATGCCAATTTTAAACAAATTTTTATAATTTTGAAAATCGATTTTTTTTGTTTTTTCAAATTTTCTCAAAAACTATTCATCAAAACCAATTTTAATCATCATCGTGTGAAACTAGACCAAATTATCTACAATTTGATATAGACACAACTAAATTACTCAACAATTAATGCCAATTTTAAGCAAATTTTGAAAATCAAAATTTTTTGTTTCTTCAAATTTTCTCAAAAACTATTACTCAAAACCAACTTTAAGCAACATCGTGGGAAACTAGACTAAATTAGCTACAATTTGATATAAGACACAACTAAATTACTCAACAATTAATGCCAATTTTAAGCACATTTTAATAATTTTGAAAATCTAATATTTTTGTTTTTTCAAAATTTCTCAAAAACTATTACCTAAAACCAATTTTAAGCAACATCGAGTGAAACTAGACTAAATTATCTACAATTTCATATAAGACACAACTAAATTATTCAGCAATTAATGCCAATTTTAAACAAATTTTTATAATTTTGAAAATCGATTTTTTTTGTTTTTTCAAATTTTCTCAAAAACTATTAATCAAAACCAATTTTAATCATCATCGTGTGAAACTAGACCAAATTATCTACAATTTGATATAGACACAACTAAATTACTCAACAATTAATGCCAATTTTAAGCAAATTTTGAAAATCAAAATTTTTTGTTTCTTCAAATTTTCTCAAAAACTATTACTCAAAACCAACTTTAAGCAACATCGTGGGAAACTAGACTAAATTAGCTACAATTTGATATAAGACACAACTAAATTACTCAACAATTAATGCCAATTTTAAGCACATTTTAATAATTTTGAAAATCTAATATTTTTGTTTTTTCAAAATTTCTCAAAAACTATTACCTAAAACCAATTTTAAGCAACATCGAGTGAAACTAGACTAAATTATCTACAATTTCATATAAGACACAACTAAATTATTCAGCAATTAATGCCAATTTTAAACAAATTTTTATAATTTTGAAAATCGATTTTTTTTGTTTTTTCAAATTTTCTCAAAAACTATTAATCAAAACCAATTTTAATCATCATCGTGTGAAACTAGACCAAATTATCTACAATTTGATATAGACACAACTAAATTACTCAACAATTAATGCCAATTTTAAGCAAATTTTGAAAATCAAAATTTTTTGTTTCTTCAAATTTTCTCAAAAACTATTACTCAAAACCAACTTTAAGCAACATCGTGGGAAACTAGACTAAATTAGCTACAATTTGATATAAGACACAACTAAATTACTCAACAATTAATGCCAATTTTAAGCACATTTTAATAATTTTGAAAATCTAATATTTTTGTTTTTTCAAAATTTCTCAAAAACTATTACCTAAAACCAATTTTAAGCAACATCGAGTGAAACTAGACTAAATTATCTACAATTTGATATAAGACACAACTAAATTATTCAGCAATTAATGCCAATTTTAAACAAATTTTTATAATTTTGAAAATCGATTTTTTTTGTTTTTTCAAATTTTCTCAAAAACTATTAATCAAAACCAATTTTAATCAACATCGTGTGAAACTAGACCAAATTATCTACAATTTGATATAGACACAACTAAATTACTCAACAATTAATGCCAATTTTAAGCAAATTTTGAAAATCAAAATTTTTTGTTTCTTCAAATTTTCTCAAAAACTATTACTCAAAACCAACTTTAAGCAACATCGTGGGAAACTAGACTAAATTAGCTACAATTTGATATAAGACACAACTAAATTACTCAACAATTAATGCCAATTTTAAGCACATTTTAATAATTTTGAAAATCTAATATTTTTGTTTTTTCAAAATTTCTCAAAAACTATTACCTAAAACCAATTTTAAGCAACATCGAGTGAAACTAGACTAAATTATCTACAATTTGATATAAGACACAACTAAATTATTCAGCAATTAATGCCAATTTTAAACAAATTTTTATAATTTTGAAAATCGATTTTTTTTGTTTTTTCAAATTTTCTCAAAAACTATTAATCAAAACCAATTTTAATCAACATCGTGTGAAACTAGACCAAATTATCTACAATTTGATATAGACACAACTAAATTACTCAACAATTAATGCCAATTTTAAGCAAATTTTGATAATTTTGAAAATCAAAATTTTTTGTTTCTTCAAATTTTCTCAAAAACTATTACTCAAAACCAACTTTAAGCAACATCGTGGGAAACTAGACTAAATTATCTACAATTTGATATAAGACACAACTAAATTACTCAACAATTAATGCCAATTTTAAGCAAATTTTGATAATTTTGAAAATATAATTTTTTTGTTTTTTCAAATTTTCTCTAAAGCTATTACTTAAAACCAATTTTAAGCAACATCGTGTGAAACTAGACTAAATTAGCTACAATTTGATATAAGACACAACTAAATTACTCAATAATTATTGCCAATTTTAAGCAAATTTTGATAATTTTGAAAACCAAATTTTTTTGTTTTTTCAAATTTTCTCTAAAGCTATTACTCAAAACCAATTTTAAGCAACATCGTGTAAAACTAGACTTAATTAGCTACAATTTGATATAAGACACAACTAAATTACTCAACAATTAATGCCAATTTTAAGCACATTTTAATAATTTTGAAAATCTAATATTTTTGTATTTTCTAAAATTCTCAAAAACTATTACTCAAAACCAATTGTAAGCAACATCGAGTGAAACTAGACTAAATTATCTACAATTTGATATAAGACACAACTAAATTATTCAGCAATTAATGCCAATTTTAAACAAATTTTTATAATTTTGAAAATCGATTTTTTTTGTTTTTTCAAATTTTCTCAAAAACTATTAATCAAAACCAATTTTAATCATCATCGTGTGAAACTAGACCAAATTATCTACAATTTGATATAGACACAACTAAATTACTCAACAATTAATGCCAATTTTAAGCAAATTTTGAAAATCAAAATTTTTTGTTTCTTCAAATTTTCTCAAAAACTATTACACAAAACCAACTTTAAGCAACATCGTGGGAAACTAGACTAAATTATCTACAATTTGATATAAGACACAACTAAATTATTCAGCAATTAATGCCAATTTTAAACAAATTTTTATAATTTTGAAAATCGAAATTTTTTGTTTCTTCAAATTTTCTCAAAAACTATTAATCAAAACCAACTTTAATCATCATCGTGTGAAACTAGACCAAATTATCTACAATTTGATATAGACACAACTAAATTACTCAACAATTAATGCCAATTTTAAGCAAATTTAGATAATTTTTAAAATCCAAATTTTTTTCTTACGAACAAATTATTTTCGAACAATTTTCTTCGAATTGGTAACATTATGTCAAGGCTGTTGCATCTTTCAAAGCCCAAATAGCTTAACTGATGAAACCTTGTAGACGAAGTCTTGAAGATTTGAAAATTGTTAAGAGGGCCGGATAACATCAATTTGAAGACCGGATCCGGCCCGCGGTCCCGCCCTCGTAACAATTTTCAAATCCTTCTTACAGTCTATCTTAATATTAATCTTCATATTACACGGAGGATAAGCCGAATCCGGCTTACAATTTAATTTTATCCGGCACCGCGGTCCCGCGGGCCGGATCCGGCTTCAAATTGATTTTATCCAGCCCTCGTAACAATTTTCAAATCTTTCTTACAGTCTATTTTAATTTTAGTCTACATATTACACATAAGATAGTCTTCATATTTCACAGAGAAGATGTTCAGATTCAGAGAGATAGTTTTCATATTTAATTTTATCCGGCACTTTTATAATAACAATTTTACATATTTTAAACGCGTCACCATTTGCTACAGTTCGCCGAGTTCAAACATTCAAGTCATCATCGTTAGCTTCATCAACGCGCAGAAGCAGGTAGTAAGAGTTTCCTTGATTGGATTAATTTTTGAAGTAAAACTTCATTAAGTGCAGCTTGGGAGGAACCTTTTTCTGATGGAGATAATTAAATTTCATGTGAAATATGATATCATTCGAAGATATCATGATCATGATGATATCAATCGAACACTATTTTAACTTTTTTCTTACGAAAAAATTATTTTCGAACAATTTTCTTGGAACTGGTGACATTATGTCAGGGCTGTTGCATGTTTCAAGGCCCAAACAGCTTAACTCGTGAAACCTTGTAGACGAAGTCTACACACTCGGCCAGGTTTAATAAGATTTGAAAATTGTTACGAGAGCCGGATAAAATCAATTTGAAGACCGGATCCGGCCCGCGGTCCCGCAAATCTAAAAAATTTTGATGATTTTTCAAATCTAAATTTTTAGTTTTTTCAAATTTTCTCAAAAACTATTACTTAAAACCAATTTTAATCAACATCGTGTGAAACTAGACTAAATTATCTACAATTTGATATAAGACACAACTAAATTACTCAACAATTAATGGCCAATTTTATGCAAATTTTGATAATTTTGAAAACAAAACATTTTAGTTTTTTCAAATTTTCTCAAAAACTATTACTTAAAACCAATTTTAAGCAACATCGTGTGAAACAAGACTAAATTATCTACAATTTGATATAAGACACAACTAAATTACTCAACAATTAATGCCAATTTTAAACAAATTTTGATAATTTTGAAAACCAAAATTTTTTGTTTTTTTAAATTTTCTCAAAAACTATTACTCAAAACCAATTTTAAGCATCATCGTGTGAAACTAGACTAAATTATCTACAATTTGATACAAGACACAACTAAATTACTAAACAATTAATGCCAATTTTATGCAAATTTTGATAATTTTGAAAACAAAAATTTTTAGTTTTTTCAAATTTTCTCAAAAACTATTACTTAAAACCAATTTTAATCAACATCGTGTGAAACTAGACTAAATTATCTACAATTTGATATAAGACACAACTAAATTACTCAACAATTAATGGCCAATTTTATGCAAATTTTGATAATTTTGAAAACCAAAATTTTTTGTTTTTTTTAATTTCTCAAAAATTATTACTCAAAATCAATTTTATGTAACATTGTGTGAAACTAGACTAAATTAGCTACAATTTGATATAAGACACAATTAAATTACTCAACAATTAATGCCAATTTTCAGCAAATTTTGACAATTTTGAAAACATTTTTTTTTTGTTTTTTTTTAATTTTCTCAAAAACTATTACTCAAAACAAATTTTAATCAACATCGTGTGAAACTAGACTAAATTATCTACAATTTGATATAAGACACAACTAAATTACTCAACAATTAATGCCAATTTTAAACAAATTTTGATAATTTTGAAAACCAAATTTTTTTGTTTTTTTAAATTTTCTCAAAAACTATTACTCAAAACCAATTTTAAGCAACATCGTGTGAAATTAGACTAAATTATCTACAATTTGATATAAGACACAACTAAATTACTCAACAATTAATGCCAATTTTAAGCAAATTTTAATAATTTTGAAAATCTAATATTTTTGTTTTTTTCAAAATTTTTCAAAAACTATTACTCAAAACCAATTTTAAGCAACATCGAGTGAAACTAGACTAAATTATCTACAATTTGATATAAGACACAACTAAATTACTCAGCAATTAATGCCAATTTTAAACAAATTTTGATAATTTTGAAAACAAAATTTTTTTTGTTTTTTAAAATTTTCTCAAAAACTATTACTCAAAACCAATTTTAAGCAACATCGTGTGAAACTAGACGAAATTAGCTACAATTTGATATAAGACTCAACTAAATTACTCAATAATTAATGCCAATTTTAAGCAAATTTTGATAATTTTGAAAACCAAATTTTTTCGTTTTTTAAAATTTTCTCAAAAACTATTACTCAAAACCAATTTTAAGCAACATCGTGTGAAACTAGACTAAATTAGCTACAATTTGATATAAGACACAACTAAATTACTCAACAATTAATGCCAATTTTAAGCAAATTTTGATAATTTTGAAAATATTTTTTTTTGTTTTTCCAAATTTTCTCAAAAACTATTACTCAAAACCAATTTTAAGCAACATCCTGTGAAACTACACTAAATTAGCTACAATTTGATATAAGACACAACTAAATTACTCAATAATTAATGCCAATTATGAATTTAAAGCAAATTTTGATAATTTTGAAAACCAAAATTATTTGGTTTTTTTAAATTTTCTCAAAAACTTTTACTCAAAATCAATTTTAAGTAACATTGTTTGAAACTAGACTAAATTATCTACAATTTGATATAAGACACAACTAAATTACTCAACAATTAATGCCAATTTTAAGCAAATTTTGATAATTTTGAAAACCAATTTTCTTTGTTTTTTTTAAATTTTCTCAAAAACTATTACTCAAAACCAATTTTAAGCAACATCGTGTGAAACTAGACTAAATTATCTACAATTTGATATGAGACACAACTGAATTACTCAACAATTAATGCCAATTTTAAGCAAATTTTGATAATTTTGAAAATCGATTTTTTTTGTTTTTTCAAATTTTCTCAAAAACTATTAATCAAAACCAACTTTAAGCAACATCGTGTGAAACTAGACTAAATTATCTACAACTTGATATAAAACACAACTACATTACTCAACAATTAATGCCAATTTTAAGCAAATTTTGATAATTTTGAAAATCCAAATTTTTTTCTTACGAACAAATTATTTTCGAACAATTTTCTTGGAATTAGTAACATTATGTCAAGGCTGTTGCATCTTTCAAAGCCCAAATAGCTTAACTCATGAAACCTTGTAGACAAAGTCTTGAAGAATTGAAAATTGTTAAGAGGGCCGGATAAAATCAATTTGGTCCCGCCCTCGTAACAATTTTCAAATCCTTCTTACAGTCTATCTTAATATTAATCTTCATATTACACGGAGGATAAGCCGTATCCGGCTTTCAATTTAATTTTATCCGGCACCGCGGTACCGCGGGCCGGATCCGGCTTCAAATTGATATTATCCAGCCCTCGTAACAATTTTCAAATCTTTTTTACAGTCTATTTTAATTTTAGTCTACATATTACACATAAGATAGTCTTCATATTACAGAGAGGATAAGTCGAATCCGGCCCTCAATTTAATTTTATCCGGCACTTCCGGCAACAATTTTCTAATTTGTATTATATCTGAGTTGAAACATTCAAGTCATCGTTAGCTTCATCATCATCCGTGGAACACACTAGGCTGATGATTTCTTCGTCAGAAAAGGAATGAAAATTTTCTTCGCTTGTCCCTTGAAGCCAAGCTATGTCATCGTTTGTCAGCGTAACACGAAAGCTCTTGTAAAAATTTCGAAGAGAATTGTAGAAAAGAGTTAGAATCACATATCAAGTTTTCAGAGTTTAAGGGTTATCGTTTATTTCAGCTGAAGGCTGAAGCAGGTGGTAAGAGTTTTTTGTTTGGATTAATCTTTGAAGCAAAACTTCATTAAGCGTAGCTTGAGAGTAATCTCATTTCAAATTTCCTGTGCGCGAGGTTTATATCCGAAAGAAAAGACACGTGTTCCACCAGAGCGCCGGATTACTGAGCGTGCCCGATCAACAAACCGCCGGATTATCGAGATACTGTACTATTGTACAGTATAATCTTGATAATCTGATACATATGGAACCAGACAACCGCCGGATTATAAGAAAGAGTGATGGGACAGAAGAGCGCGAGCGGTCTCCAGACCGCCGGATTACTGAACGTGTCGTCCGTTTAATCAACAGCCGAATTAACGAGATTATACTCTCACTAAACCCCCTATTCCACTTTGGCTTTTAGTATGCGCCACCCCGGTATCGCATATTTTGCATTCATTCAGGGTGGGCAGCCCAGACGGTTAGTGAAAACCGTCCTAGTTGTCCGCTCAGCTACCAGGATTCGAACCCGGGTCTCCCGCATTGAAAGGCAGGTAAGTTGTAAACTACATTACCGAGGAGGACAAACCGAGATTATACTGTAATGTAATATTTAACAAACCTCATAATTTCTTGAAGATCATCATCCGACATCTTGTTTTCGACCAAGTGTGAGAATATGTCGGGCAAAATGTTGTAAAAGTTGCAAATCTTCTGCGATAACTGAGTGAAGAAGTGTTTGGCGAGGTTCCTCATCACATCGTCTTCGTCGATCACAGACTGTGCCAGCTTCCACACATGTGCCAACTCCATCCTCATCATATCCTTCAGGATCATATTCGATAACAAGAAGTAAGTTGTGCGGCGAATTTTCATACTCTCACCCTGCAATCTAGAAAGAAAGAAAAAAAAACAACCTTAGTGTTAAAAATTAAATTAAACATGGGCGTAGCCAGGGAGGGGTTTTGGGGGTTCAATACAATCCTCCCCCCCCCTTCGCAGAAGTGATGCGTCAGCAGTACAACCCCGCGGTCCCTTCGCTGATCCGGCCTTCAATTTGATTTTATCCGGCATTCGTAACAATTTTCAAATCTTAACAATTTTATAAAATTTGAGTTTTCATTTTCTTAAATTTGAACGTAAATTAACTCAAATTTGTGCATAAACTGTCTAAAACTTGAGTTTAAAAAATAGATTCGAATTCGCAAACAAATTGCTTAAAATTTGGGCTTAGCTTGTGCATAGATTGCCTTCAATTTAAGTCTAAATTGCCTAAAATTTCAAACCACAAAAGTTAGTATACCTTGCCTGTTAAAATTTAGATTCAAATTCGCGAACAAATAGCTTAAAATTAGGGTTTAGTTTATGCCTAGATTGCCTTAAATTTGAGAATAAATCGACTAAAATTTCAGACCATTTTTAGAAAAATTTGTGCTTGATTTGATTGAAATTTGGGGCTAAATACACCAAATGTTTGAATTGGCAAAATAATTTGCAATTTTTGTCTAAATTAAACTATTTGACCAAGTTTTTTCTATAAGAAGGTGCAGATTTTTGTTAGTTTTTGCCAAAAACAAGAGATATATTTGGAAATTCTGTTGTAAAAATTTGTCTAAATTATACATATTTTAATAAAAAAAATGTTATAATTTTGGACCAAATAGATAAACTAAATTAAACCAATTAGAAACTAAAATTTAGATCTAAATTGTCTACAATTTTAGTCAAAATTGTAGACAATTTTTTGACAGAATTGTCTAAAATTTGGATTTAATAAGTTGATGGCAAATAAAATTTCGGGCTAAATTTCCTAAAAATTTGGACATTTTTGCCAAAATTATCTCAAATTTTGGGCTAATTTGCCGAAAATTTATGCCTGAATAACTTTCGATTGGTAAAATAATTTGCAATTTTGTCTAAAAAAATAAAACGATTTCGCAATTTCTTTCGACACGAAGTTACTGATTTTGGTGTAAAACAGTGTTTCTCAAACTTATTTGTCTCATCGCCCACCTTTGATATGCTAAAGTTAATAGCGCCCCCCAAATCTTTTTTTTTTCTCTTCCTAGAGTAAAAGTATTTTGACTTACCAAGTATTTTATAGGATACTGAAAATTTTTCAGTTCTATCGAAATTTTTACTATAAAACAACGAAAATACTTAAATATTCACTAGAAATCTTGCAACGTTGAAAGTAAAATTTATATACAGTCGAACTTCCATAACTCGAACTTCTGAAACTTCAATGTTTCTATAACTCGAATATTTTTAGAAATTGATACGTTTAGATAAGATTTTAAATATAAATTAACTTCCATAACTCAAATTTTCCTCAACTCAAATTTTTCCATAACTCGTACTAAAAATTTGTACAATGCTAAAATTTTACATACAAAATAATTTCTATAACTCCAATTTTTAACCGCAGCGTATTTTCCAAAACTTATGATGCCGGATATTGCCTACCATAAACCGTCGATAGTGTAATCCTCGGGCAGATTACGGAACAGTTTATTTTTCATATTTTATGATCACCAAAAACTCAAATAAAACAAAACTAAGAATTTACCAGCGGGTATGCTTTAGGAAGATTAGGACAGCATATTATTCTCCCGAGAATCGATAATCCAAAAAGAGACGATATAATCGAAGATCACCCACAAGGTGTGCTATATATTATGAAAAACAATTAAAAATTACTGACCTTTTCAGAAAATAATATATTAATTAAAATTATTTTGAATTAATTATAATTATATCATATTAATAATGATGTATACATTATTAATTTTCTATTAAATTTAAAAAAATATATTAAAATTAAATTTCTCTTTTGTTTTTTGTTTATAAATATATACATATGTGTTTACTTTGAATAAATTGTGTATATTGTTTTTACTCATTTTATAGTTATGTATTTCTATAACTCCAATTTTCTATAACTCGATTTTTTTTCATGAACTATGGCAATTCGACTTTGGGCAGTTCGACTGTTTATCAAGAATACACGCGCTAATGAGGACACGTCGCAATTTCTTGTAACATCGAAATTCAAAATAAATTGTAAGTTTAGATCTGAGAACCAATTTAGATTAATAATAAATGTATTCTTAAACAATTAGCAACAAAAATTCTGATAGTTTTTGAAATATTCCAAATAAAAATGCGGGGATCCCTGTACAAAGAAAAATTCGTGAAAAGGCATTATAATTTTTACAGAAATAAAAGTATATAATAATTTTTTGTTATAATTAATTAATTTTTGTGGCCGGTTGAATAATACTGAACACGGAACGATTTTGTTAAACTTATTTGTTTGTTATATGTTAACACAAATACATTGTATAGTACGTGATACCTATCGCCCCCCTGGCTACCTACCGCCCCCCATATCGCCCCCTGGCCACCTACAGACCCCCCGAAACGACTTTATCGCCCACTGGGGGGCGATATCGCCCACTTTGAGAAACGCTGGTGTAAAACAATAAAAACGGAAATTTTGCATATAAATTGATGAAAATTAAATTTAACAAAACATTGTGTCTAAATAAAACTCTTAAACAAGTTTTCAAATTAAAGAAAATTTTGTTAAATATATTAAGCTTTGTAAAAATTTTCGCAAATTTTCAGATTTTTGTTAGATCTTGGAATATTTTTTTTTAATTTCGAAGAAAATTATCCAAAATTGGAGTATATTTGTCTAAAATTTGAGCCTGAAAGGCCTGAAATTTGCTCCTCAATTAACAAAATCGATTTCTTGTTATGAATACTTTTTTTTGTCAACATTTTTGTGAGAGTGTTTTCAATATAAAGTTGAAGATTGTCGTTAGTTTTTGTCTAAGACAACGAATTTAGAAATTAAGTCTTGAAAATTGAAGCAAATTTTATTTAGAAAAATGTAAACCAGTAAATTTATTAGTTTTTGTGTAATTGTTAGACAACTAATATGGAAATTTTGTCTTGAAAATTGAAGCAACTTTATTAAAGAAATGAAATTTTCTTGTCTAAATTGCTTAAAATTTGTGGCCAAACAGTATTTTGCAACAGTTTTGGTCGTAAAATTTCAAATTTATAAAAATTTTGTAAGAAAAAAACTAAAATTGATCCCAAAAATATATAAAATTGAAAAATCTCAAAATTAATATTAAGATAGAGAGTAAGGAAGGTTTGAAAATTGTTACGAGGGCTGGATAAAATCAAGTTGAAGACCGGATCCTACCTTTTTTTGAAATTTTATACCATGTTGAAATTTTTTTGAGCTCATATATTAATTTGTCCCACATTTTTTCGGGCACTTTTTAACGTATAGTCAGTGAAAATAACAAAATGTGCCCGAAACATTCTCAGTGTCAGTGGCGGCCTAAATACGGCTCGTCATAGAGAAGAAACGAGCAGCGGAGGAGAAACATAAAACAACTAAAACTGTTCCCTGAACACCTAATCTCAAGAGAGGACAGGGGAAGTAAGGAAACGGTAACAAATGACACCACGCCGAAGTAATGCGTGAGCGGTTCCGGTGTGGTCGATCTATTCAGGGGGGGCACTTAAAGAAAGTGCTTGCTACGTCCCGCACCAAAAAGAAAAATACATAAAAGCCAGCCATTGCTGTCTTCATCGTCATGCTCTCGCTGTTAAACGGATACCAAAAGAATTGCATGAAGTTCTCAATGAGGCCGGTAAGATGGTTAATTTTATCAAATCCATACCCCTAAATACCGGGCTATTTCCCCTATTGTACGATGATCTGGGAAGCTTACATAAAAATCTCCTTTTTCATACTGAAGTAAGATGGTTATCCAGGGGAACGGTTCTGACCAGACTCTGGGAATTGCATGATGAAATTCGAATCTTTTTATCTGAACGTGAATTTTCTGGTAAACTTAATGACACTAATTGACTTCAAAATCTAGCCTAGAAATTGTCCCACATTTTTTCGGGCACTTTTTGACGTATAGTCAGTGAAAATAACAAAATGTGCCCGAAACATTCATATTTCCATCTTTTAAACATGACAGACCCGCATGCGCATAACTAAGCGTAAAAAGGTCATTTTTAAACAAGATTTTAAATACAAATTTTCACATCTCTAACATCTCCAGTTTTTGTGATATAAGTATTCACCGCTAGCGATTAATAAGAAGTTGATATATACCGTAGAACAGTGTTCTTCAACCCGTGTTCCATGGAACCCTAGGGTTCCACTAATACATTCAGGGGTTCCGCGAATCATTGCTAAAATAATCTGAACTTCAACCGGCGCTGGCGCAGCGTTTACGTGGAACACGTGTGTCGATTGGTGTTTCACATTGAAATATTGATTTGCTCAGTCGCTTATATTGGACGAGGACGACGCACATTGCCCTTTTAAATAATTTCAAATATCTTGTGTAGTAGATTTATCGTTAAATTCTTACCAAGGCAAACGGTAGTAAGTTAATTATCTTATAATAAATTAAGTATTTTTTTAACTTATCCTAAAATACTTTAGAAATATAATGCAGAATTGGCTTAAGACTGGGACATTGGAATCAAAATCCAAAGAATTCCACCAGTTTTCCGCCCACATTAGAGCTGACGGATAATATTGCAGAAGAAAAGAAATCAGGATCTACTTGCCGAAAAATACGAAAGTATGAAGAAGATTATTTGAATTTACATGGATTGGTGATAAAAATGAGCCAAACAGGTTTTGTGTGGTATGTGAGCAAGTAGTCAACAACAGCAATTTAAATCCTAAAAAGTTAAAACGTCATTTGGAGGTAAAAGCGAATATTTCAACAGAAAATGTTTTGAAGTACAGCAGAAAAATAATGCATTTGAAAGGTATGTTCGTGATGATAATAAAAATGTTCTAAAAGCATATTATTTAGTTTGTTTGCGCGTAGCTAAAGAAGGTGAAGCTCATACGATTGCAGAAAATTTAATTAAACCTTGTAAAAAGATTAATTAATCAAATGCATGATCGGTGAAAAAATTGCAAGCAAAATTGACCTCGTCCCATTGTCTGATACGACGATTTCACGAAGAATTAAAGATGTTAGATAACTGCGAAGTGGAACTAGTAAGTCGTTTGAAAAATGCTAAAGATGGATTCACTCTGCAAATGGACGAATCTTCAGATGTGGCTGGATTAGCAATTTTGTTTGTTTTCTTGAGATACATACACGAATCCAAGTTTCAGGAAGATCCAATTTTCAGGAAGATATGCTTTTTTGCAAAGCTCTGCCAACTCAAACAACAGGTGAATAAATATTTAATTTACTTGATGCATATTTTGAAAAACAATCAATTTCTTGGAAGTTATGTCATCATATATGCACTGATGGAACCAAAGCTATGGTTGGTATTATAAAGGGCGGAATAGCACGTATAAACTAGTTCCAGACATAAAAGCCCTAGCAAAACAAAAAAAACCGGCCAAGTGCGAGTTGTGTCTGGCGCACCAAGGGTTCCGTACAAACTTGTATAGTATAGTATTATTATGTAGATTATCAACATATTATGTAGATTATAAAGAAAAATTAGACGAAATATAATATATACAGGATGTTACGGGACTTGAGTATGTCGCATGTCGGTTATAAACAAGCAAAATTTAGACATATATTGTATACCCTGTATATATTATGTATATAAAGCGTACGTGATGAAATGCATAACGAATATAAACAAAGAAAATTCAGAATAAACAGCTTGGCGCCAACACATACTTTTTAACCTTCGGACCTAACCGAATAGGATCTAACTGTATGCAACCCATATGCTTCTGGAGCCTGACAATACCACTACGACAACATTAGTGAATTTTCATAAGTTTCTAATAGTAAATTCGCATTTTTCTTGTAATTAAACTACATATTTACGGTTTTCAGATTTTTCCCTTAACATGTGCTGTAAGACACCGCTTCTTGCCAAATTTCATGATTCTAGGTCAACGGGAAGTACCCCATAGGTTTTGATTCCCTTGTGAAATCGCAAAATATGCGGCATAAACGGTCATATCTTTTGATCGCGTTGACTTACAAGTTTGATTTTTCCACAGCTGAAAGAGACCGTAGACCAGAGTATTTGATACAAATTTCAACTTGTTACCTCTACGCGTTCCTGAGAAAAATGGTCTTGACAGACGGACAGACAGACAGACAGACAGACGGACAGACAGACAGACGGACAGACAGACAGACAGACAGACAGACAACAAAGTGATCCTATAAGGGTTCCGTTTTCGGTACGGAACCCTAAAAACAGAAGCCATCATGATAGTGGGCAGGAAATTTTTTTAAAGGGTTGAATTCAACCTAGAAGGTGAGAAAATACTACCGAAAAATAATCTTAAATACCTCGGTGTAACTTTTGATGGAGCATTAAAATATGGAGCACACATAGCAGAGAGGACAAAGAAGGCAAGCAGATGCGCTGCCGCCATAGAAAGGATCCTACCTAATCAAGGAGGGGCCGGAGAACAGAAACGCGCAATTCTCTACAAAGTAGTGGACTCTATAATACTGTATGCTTGCCAAATATGGAGGCACGCCCTTCAAACCAAAAAATACAAACTAATGATTGACAGAATACGGAGGAAGATGGGTCTCAGAGTATGTAGCGGATTCCAAACAGTAAGCATGGAGGCAGCATTGGTGCTGGCAGAACACATCGATCTACTTGTCCAGGAGAGACAGGAAACACACAAGGCGTGCTCAATGGACAAAAGCAAGCAAAAAAAGACGGAAGCCAAGAAGACGACGCGTCAAAAACTAATAGAGCGATGGCAAAAGAGGTGGGATTCGACCACAACCGGTCGTTGGACACACCGTCTAATACCAAATATGAGCATGTGGTGCGATGTAATACATGGCGAAATGAGTTTTGAACTCACTCAAGCTCACACCGCACATGGATGTTTCATGGCGTATTTGGGAAGATTAAGAGAAGCGAAACTTGCTTGCTATGCGGACATCCCAACGATGATGCATACCACACAGTTTTTATATGTCCCAACACCGAAGAGGCAAGGAATCAATTAGAGGAAAAATTGGAAGAGAAAATAAACGTAGAAGGACTCGTTCCTGCAATGCTATGCAATGAAAATAACTGGGTGTCAGTGGCGGCCTATATACGGCTCGTCATAGAGAAGAAACGAGCAGCGGAGGAGAAACATAAAACAACTAAAACTGTTCCCTGAACACCTAATCTCAAGAGAGGACGGGGGAAGTAAGGAAACGGTAACAAATGACACCACGCCGAAGTAATGCGTGAGCGGTTCCGGTGTGGTCGATCTATTCAGGGGGGCCACTTAAAGAAAGTGCTTGCTACGTCCCGCACCAAAAAGAAAAATACATAAAAGCCAGCCATTGCTGTCTTCATCGTCATGCTCTCGCTGTTAAACGGATACCAAAAGAATTGCATGAAGTTCTCAATGAGGCCGTTAAGATGGTTAATCTTATCAAATCCATACCCCTAAATACCGGGGTATTTGCCCTATTGTACGATGATCTGGGAAGCTTACATAAAAATCTCCTTTTTCATACTGAAGTAAAATGGTTATCCAGGGGAAAGGTTCTGACCAGACTCTGGGAATTGCATGATGAAATTCGAATCTTTTTATCTGAACGTGAATTTTCTGGTAAACTTAATGACACTAATTGGCTTCAAAATCTAGCCTAGAAATTTTTCGAATTTTTCCCCCCATTTGCAATAATTTAAGTTGGATTGAAAATCCTTTTAATGAGCGTTGTGATGTGGATACCTTGCCAATTAAGGAAAGAGAGCAATTTATAGATATATGTACCGACGCTACTTTAAAATCTACATTTGGACCGGATGGCATTGCAAAAACCAAACGCGCGGTTAAGAAATTGATGCATTTAGTAGATGCATTCAGTCATAAACAAGCACAACGAAGTCATTAATTTTTTTAATATTTTTTTCTTTTGATTACAATTTCATTTCTATGTATGTATAGTATAAATATTTTATATTTTATATGGAATTTATAATTTTGTTTGAATAAATGCAAATTTATTTATTATGAGACTTTTTATAACTAATGCAGGGACGACGATCCTTGTTCATAACATGTTCGCATTACATTCTTTGAAGGGGGTGCAAGGGGCGGTGACAAAAGGCTACCCAAATGACAACCTCACCTGCTCGCGGTGCACCCTGCTAGAAAACCAACGAGGCTCTGTCGACCGAATCTCTGCCGGAATAAGCAGATAATCTCCTGCTAGCCAACAGCTACGGGTGGAGGAGCAGGCAAGAGTAAGGGTACCCCCGTATCCTTGGGACAAGAAAAGGTTCCTAAAGGCGGATGAATCTAAATAGATCAACGGCACGAGGATATGGTAGGCAACGGAAAACCACCACATTAAAGATCCTGCGGGATATTCCTAGTAAAACCAATTGCATGAATACAATAGTAACGGAAAACCGTACCGATCATGGATCTCGAAGTCCAAGATCCGGCAAGAGAGGAAACATCGCAAAAGAAGAAAAGTGTAAGGCCTCTCGGGTCGTCATCCGGCGAAATCCTTACATGGCAAGTGCAATACACACAAATCAAAAAACTCCAGAAACCAGGAAAATGTCAACAATTAAAAGCATCGGTACCTGGAATGTGCGTAGCTTCTTCGAAAGTGGAAAAACTCAAAACCTATTAAGGGAAATAGACAGACTAAAAATAGACATCCTCGGAGTAAGTGAAATGCGATGGAGAGGGTCTGGCGAATGTCAAGTCGAGGGATACACTATCTACTATTCCGGGAACGACGACTCTAAACATTGGAAAGGAGTAGGCATAATCGTCAGTCAAACTTTAAATAAGGCGGTAAAGAACGTCATAAACATATCTGATCGTGTAATTATAGTGCAAATAGAAACAAGACCAATAGCGTGCAATACAATTCAAGTATATGCACCCACAGGAGATGCACCAGATGATGTTACCGAGTTGTTCTACAACGATCTAAAAAGGGCAACTGATACAGTTAAACCGCATGAAATAAACATAATTATGGGTGATTTTAATGCCAAGGTGGGAAAGGGAAGACGAGAACGTATTGTAGGCGATTACGGACTGGGAAACCCAAACGACCGTGGAAACAGACTGGTTCAATTCTGCTTGGATGAAAACTACGTCATCGCAAACACATTTTTCAAACATCATCCAAGGCGCCTGTATACGTGGACGTCTAATGCAGACAGATGTGTAAGAAACCAAATAGATTTTATCATGATTAATAGTAGATTCAGAAATGCAATAAAAAACGCCAAAACATATCCCGGTGCCGATGTACATACAGATCATAACCTACTAACGGCATCTATAAATCTAACACTGAAAAAATGTGTTAGAACGCAAAAAGTACTCCATATAGACACACAAAGGCTAAAAGATCAGATCATACGCTCAAAGGTTAGGAATGAAATAAACGAGAAACTAACAACATGGAGTAATACAACAGAAAATGCAGACATAGAACACACGTGGAAACAGCTGAAAACCACAGTAATAGAAGTAGGAGAAAGGTATCTAAGACCAAGCGAAAGGCCGAAAAAACAAGCATGGATGACCGAAGAGATACTATTACTAATGGATTCCAGAAGAGCATACAAAAGCAAATGCGCACTAAGATATAAAGAAACCCAACGAGAAATCAGATCGAAAATAAGATCAGCAAAAGAGGTGTGGTTGTCTGCGCAATGCGCTGAAATTGAAGCTCTTGCAATAAAGCATGACTCCTTTAACTTGCACAAAAAAGTGAAGCAGGTCGCTGGTAACGTAACCACAAGCCTATAAGATCCCAAATGCTAATGGATGAGCAAAACACTATATTAACATCAACAGAGGATAAACTAAAAGAGTGGAATAGATACATAAAGACTCTTTTTAAGGACAACAGACATGAACCCTATAATATCGAACTACTCGGAAATGACGGAAGTGACATAACAAGATCAGAAGTCGAACATGTTATTGCGAGAATAAAGAATGGGAAGGCACCTGGCCCAGATGAAATACACGCAGAAATTTTTAAGATCCTTAAAGATAATAGTTCTCTCTCAATAATAGTAGACCTATTTAATAATTTATATAGAACAGGTGAAATACCAAGAGATTAGTTAAAATCAACTTTCATCACCTTAGCAAAGAAATCAAATGCGAAACAATGTAAAGATTATAGGACCATCAGTCTCATGAGTCAAGTATTGAAACTATTTCTGAAGATCATCCATAATCGTATTTACCGCAAATGTGAAGAGTCGATCAGCGAGTCCCAGTTTGGCTTTCGGAATGGGTTCGGCACAAGGGAGGCACTTTTCAGTGTACAAGTTCTGGTACAACGATGCCTTGATGTTAATGTGGATGTTTTTGCCTGCTTCTTAGACTATGAAAAAGCATTTGACACCGTAAACCATAATAAAGTAGTAGATATACTTAAAGAACTAGGATTAGACGGGCAAGATATCCGCATTATAGCCAACCTGTATTGGAACCAAACAGCAGCGGTGTTAGTGAACAAAGAACTGTCAGAAGAGTTCATGATTCAAAGAGGGGTGCGACAAGGCTGTGTTCTCTCGCCATTACTTTTTAACCTTTATGCAGAAAAAATATTTCGAGAAGCATTGGATGGCAAGAACATAGGAGTAATCGTAGGAGGCATAGTGATCAATAACCTGAGGTATGCCGACGACACTGTTCTATTGGCTACGAACATAGAATACCTACAAGAACTAATGACAACCGTTACAGAGCACAGCTTGTCCATGGGTCTTAAACTCAAAGTTATTAAGACAAAATGGCTCGTCGTAAATAAAACCAGCGTAAATAACCAGCTGAATCTAAGAGTTGGAAATGAGGTGTAACGTAAACGGCTGTGTACTTGACTGTAACGTAAACGACAAATGGGACATGACATCGGAAATTAGAAGCCGCATCGAACAGGCAAGAGGAGCTTTCACCAAAATGAAGAAAGTGGTGAACAACAGGCACTTGGAAATCCCCCTCAGAATCAGATTGTTAAGGTGCTATGTGTTTAGTATCCTGTACTACGGCGTCGAGGCTTGGACACTTACGGAGGCTATGTGTAAGAAGGTGGAGGCTTTTGAGATGTGGACTTACCGTAGAGTGCTGAGAATTTCTTGGGTGGATCGAATTTCTAACGTCGAGGTCTTGCAAAGAGTCAATAAGCAAACAGAAGTTCTCAACACAATAAAGAGAAGAAAACTGGAATACCTTGGTCATGTTATCCGAAATGATAAGTACAGGTTACAGCAGATAATAATACAGGGTAAATAATACAGTAAGATAATAATACAGGCCACCGCAGAACATCATGGCTCAAGAAGCTTCGCCAATGGTTTGGACAAAGTACAAGATCCCTATTTCGAAAAGCTGCAGATAAAATTCAAATAATGAAATTGGTCGTCAACGCCCTTGGAGGGCATGACACATGAAGAAGAGGAAGATTACATTCTCCCCCTTAATCAAAGTGCTAATAAACATAGGGTTCCATAAAAAAATTGTCGAAAAAGGGTTCCGCGGGATGACAAAGGTTGAAGAACACTGCCGCAGAAGAACCGATTAAACTTAATGTATATTTATATTTCATTTGATTGTTAATCATTTTTGATTGTTAATCATCCGTTTCTTCTAACCAAACCTTATCACACGCTCCACTTGCGCGAATTCGATGAAGAAACTATGATCACAGGAAGCGGAAAAATGCTTGTGCTGGATTCGATGCTGCAGAACCTTTAAGCGGGCGGGTACACGGTCCTAATATTCAGCAACTTTGTCATAATGCTGAACCTGTTGCAAGAATACATGTCGTACAGGAGTTTCAAGTACTGTTGTTTGGTGGGCGACGATTCGCTGGAAGAGAGGCAGAGCAGCATCGCGAATTTAAACAACGATCCCGAGATCCCGCGGGCCGGATCCGGCCTTCAACTTGATTTTATCCGGGGCTCGTAACAATATTCAAATCTTACTTACAGTCCATCTTAATATTAATCTTCATATCACTCGCAAGCTAATTAATATTTGCTAAACTTTGCTAAACTAAAGGAATACATATTGTACAGGAGTTTTAAGTAGTGTTGTTTGGTCGGCGACGATTGGCCCGCGGGCCGGATCCGGCCTTCAAATTGATTTTATCCGGCACTCGTAACAATTTTTAAATCTTCCGTATAGTCTATCTTAGTATTAATCTTCCTATTACTCAGAAGATAAGCCGAATCCGGCCTTCAAATTAACTTCATCCGGCACTTGCAACAATTTTCAAATCCGTGTTACATACATACATATGCTTGAATTTATGTCTAATCCAGTAAGAAAACAAAAATTAATCAACTGCTCTAATTTACATTGAATTGAAAAATTCACTATGTTTTTACCACACCTTAAGGTGTGGTAAAAACATAGCGAATTTTTCAATACAATGTAAGTATGAATTACCACGTAGTAACTGTCGCAACCATCCTATTCATACAACTGCTCTAATGTTAAAAATGTGATTGATAAAAACAGCCCCCAAATTATGTTTTCTTTAAATTTGTTTAACATAATAAATATTTTATAAATGTATCCTTAACTTACTTCATGTAAATGCGTGAAGTGTAAGGTTCTACAGTGTTTGGAAATCTTGCGAGAAGATCCGAGATGTGGATCAAAATATTGTTCTTGACTTCATCGTATTGGGATCGATGCAGAATCGTGAAGACCAGCTGAATATTTTCCTCGCAAAACACTGAAGAAACCAACATGAACCTAAAAAAAAAAACGTTCGATAACATTACAAGAAAAATTACGTTCCTCGTGCGTTTACCGTAAGAGAGCAGTTACCGTTGAACATTGCAAATGCTCATCGTTATAAAAATCGGACATTTTCGCAATGCTTATGATATGTTTGGCCAATGGGCCTAACCAAGAATCCGTGCCAGTAACCGTTTTAACGTCCAATATATTACAAATAAAATCCGCATCGGTATCTGTGGCTTGGGCTCCTTCCAGCACACTCTCATCCATATTATTAATCGTCGAATTCATTGACTTGTTCATATTGGAAGCAAGAGCACCCGTACAGCCTTTCTTGCCGGCGACTTGAGACTTCAACTTAGATTTTTTTTCACTTTTAAAATGTTGCCTTCTTTTCATCTCTTTGTAAACTATGTGATCAAGGTAATTTAAATGCCGCAGAGCAACTTCTCCCAACAACGTCATGCTACGGATTAACAGATAGCTTTCCGTGTTTCCATCCACTTGACTTTCGACGATTTTATTAAATGTGCTTTTTACAATCGCACTGCAAATAATCAATGGATTGCTCGACAACTAAAAAATATAATAAATATCAAATAGTCTTATTGACTAATTGTCTACAATTTTAGTCAAAATTGTAGACAATTTTTGTCAAAATTTTCTAAAATTTGGGTTTAATAAGTTGATGGCAATTACAAATAACATTTCCAAAAACGACAATTTTATTAAATGTGCTTTTTATAATCGCACTGCAAATAATCAATGGATTGCTCGACAACTAAAAAATAAATTAGAATAACTTTGTTTTAATTGTATATT
The DNA here is from genome assembly GCA_944588485.1 of Phosphuga atrata. NCBI lineage: Eukaryota > Metazoa > Arthropoda > Insecta > Coleoptera > Silphidae > Phosphuga > Phosphuga atrata. The sequence continues at coordinate 79,565,631 of OX155895.1, forward strand.
AACACCTAACCACCTGACATACGTCTCTCAGACCCAAAGTAGCAGTAATTTTCTCACCTGAGACGCATGGCAGGTGGTTAAGGGTTAAAGGAGGAGTTCCGTTAGCGCGATTTTACAGCACGCGTCCAAATTTGGTCCAAATTCTAATAGACCTCTTCATAGTTGAATTTTTTTTGTGCACATGTGTCAATTTCCGCCATGTTTTGCCCGAACTTTTTACGTATAACCTAGTATTTGCCCGAAACTTTCATATTCCCTCCTTTCAAATCTGGCGGATGCGCATACGCTTAACTAACCGTGAAAAGGTCTATGGACAAGTGCTGAAAAACACCTTACGAACAAATTATTTGTAGTATTTTTTTGCCATTTCCAGAAAACAGAGAAAAAAATTTACCAGAAAATTGAATCGCACTCGGCGATAAAATCATAACTGCACTGCAATCATAAGTGCTGTTATGAGTCCATTACAGACGCAAAATTAAAAAAAAAAGCTTTGCATACTTACCGAGTAAATACAATGTATAGCGGCACTTAACAACCCATTATAAAACTTCACCCTTTTATTAAACAAGCTAACGACGATGTCTCCGAGTTGTTGCCACATCTCATCTTTTACATCAATCCTAAACGGCGGTTCTTTGTCAGAAATATTTTGGGGCTCCAGTCCGGCCACAGACAAAATTCTACACGCCTGCGACAGCAACAACACGTCGTTTAAACCTCGCTCGCCGAACGCCACAGTTACAACTAATTTTATATTCTTCTTGATGATGGATCTTCGACCTTCCGAAGCCATGGTGAGGATTGTCAACGCCGCTCGGGATTCATCGTCGGAAACGGTGGTTTTCTTAGTGAAGTATTGCCAGAGCGCGTCTATGATGCTGTTATCTAGCACACCTTTGGACACCCATTCGGCTATTATTTGTTTCATATCGTCGTAATATTCTTGTGGAATGGAGAAAATCATCTCTATTAGACGATCCACAACAATCTTAGTATGCTCACTACAAAGAATAATAATTTTATTAAAAACATATTACTATGTATAATCTCGATAATCCGACACATATGGGACCAGATAACCGCCGGATTATAAGAAAGAGTGGTAAGAGGGAAGAGCGCGATCGATTAACCGACGGCCGAATTACCAAGATTATATTGTATTACCGAGATTATATCGAATTATCGAGATGTATATTTGTAATTTGTAAAAAACCTTTACGCGTGGTTGAAGTAAAACTTCTTTGATATTTGGCACGACTTACTAAAAAGCTTATATTTTAATTGAATTTAGAAATACAATCAGATTTCAATTTGAATTTTCGTTCAAGAGAATCTCAACAAATGCATTTTTAAAATTGTAAAAATAAAAATTCACAGAAACAGAAAACGTAAGCAGAATATAGACTTTACTGAATGCTATTTCCATCAGAAAAAAGATCTGAGAAAAACACCCGGCCAAGTGCGAGTTGTGGTGACTCGCGCACCGAGGGTTCCATACAAACTTGTAAGTAAGGTATCTTTTTTTTGTGGAGGATGTAGCAAGAACCTTCAGTTAACTTGACAAGTGGCCCTCCTGAAATCACGACCATCTTACAATTAGTACCGCTGCAAGCATAACCTCAAGATGTCGCTGTCGTACGATGGAATTCTACCCTGTATTTTATTACCATACATCTCCCATGCACTATGAGTGTTTAGGGGTTCTGGAACTTCACTATTTGTTTTTACTGCTCAATTTTGCCTGTATACCTATATACCCTGTATAAAGGTATACAGGGTATTTTTTTTAAATAACGCGAATATTTTTAAACTTATAAAAAGAAAACTTTATTTTAGTATTACACTTATTCACTAACTTATATTAAGATCTAACTATTTCTAGATCTAATATAAACTAATATATTAACTATTTCTAGATCTAATTCGATACTCTTCATTCAGTTGTTCAATTGACTGCTTTTGGGCAATTGACTACCAAAAAATATAGGGCGTACGTGATATAAGTATATGTAGATTATAAAGAAAAATTGGACGAAATATAATATATACAGGATGTTACGGGACTTGAGTATGTCGCATGTCGGTTATAAACAAGCAAAATTTAGACATAATATATACCCTGTATATATTATGTATATAGAGCGTACGTGATGAAATGCATAACGAATATAAACAAAGAAAATTCAAAATAAACAACTTAGCGCCAACACATACTTTTTAACCTTCGGACCTAACCGAGGAGGACCTAATCGTATGCAACCCATATGCTTCTGCTTCCTGACAATACCACGCAACACATTAGTGTATTTTCATATAAGTTTCTAATAGTAAATTCGCATTTTTCCTTGTAATTAAACTACATATTTACGGTTTTCAGATTTTTCCCTTTACATGTGCTGTAAGACACCGCTTCTTGCCAAATTTCATGATTCTAGGTCAACGGGAAGTACCCTATAGGTTTTGATTCCCTTGTGAAATCGCAAAATATGCGACATAAACGGTCATATCTTTTGATCGCGTTGACTTACAAGTTTGATTTTTTCACAGCTGAAAGAGACCGCAGACCCGAGTATTTGATTTGATCACGAGCCCAAAGGGCTGAAGCGGCATCCAACGTCGGGAAGACACCAAAAGTGATGTCGAAGAACGCGTCTCAAAGCTTTCTAGGGGTATTCGTTTTTTATCCTGGGTATCTTCGCCGTGACCTCCTTAAAAGTGGTAATTTTTGTAATGTGAAATGGTGTCCGTGTGGGGAAGCGTTCCGCCTAAATCGCCAAGCCTCGACGGAATCGCAAATTTCTGTCAATTCTGAGACGATTGACGTGTGGCGACGACTGAGACATTTCTCGAATTTCACCTGGGGTACCGCTGTGGTACCGCACCGAGTTTATGAAAAGGTCACATTAGACTTCTTTTGGACCGTGTCTCACGAAAATCAAATTTTCCAGTTTGAAACAGGGTTGGTCTAATCACTTACCTGTTAACGCCGCTCGCGTCTCCGCCACGTGTGGATCGCGCTTCCGGCGCCTTTCTTAAGAGAGGAAATGGGGATAATGGGTGGAGGGATCCCTTAAAATTGGTGTCTTCCAGACGTTGGATGCCGCTCCAGCCCTTTGGGCTCGTGTTTAGACCCCTGGTTAACTTGCGCTCTTAATTGCGTGCACGTGTCGGTCTAACTTGGCTTCGCGCCTCGACTCCGTTCCACTCGCTTCTCACACTCGAAGCATACTACTCGACTAATATAAATTCGCGAAGTAAAAAATGATAAATCGCGCGATTTCGGCCCAGGTCGATATAACATTTGAATCGATTTCGGCACCGATCAATTTCCGGCAGGAAAGGGTCCCCCTTCTATTGATCGGTGCCGAAATCGATTCAAATGTTAAATTTAAAAATACGGATTTACGACAATTGGCACGAACAGACTTTCTTATGCCACCGGAGGCGCCAGATCTTCGGTATTTTAACCGCGCATCTTCCGATGCTTTAACAAAAAATGTCCGTCTGCACGTTGCGCAGCCCCAGGTTTCGTCCTCCGTCTTGTTGCGCCCCTTCCGAGGGTCAAATCCCCCGAAAATCGATTTCTTTGAAAACGGCCCAACGGAAACGGAGGCGGCAGCACAAAACGGGATTGTACATTTTTTTCGTGTAGGATCAAGAGCCCGGTCGAGCAGTGCCATTTTCGCGACTCAACTTCCCTAGGTTCGAAACCTAAAATTATTTACCTTTGAAGCGCATTTTTTTGTCGGATCTCAAAAATTCTTCCGGATCCCTCCAGAGCGCGCTCGCCGTACTGCGACGTCCCGTTCACCTGGTGCGAGAGAAAGTGCAACTATTTTGCACGCCGATTTTGCAAATCACTTCGACGAACGATCTACACTTATTTAAAGGGCTCCAGGTCGCCCGTTGGATTCGTTCTCTTCAGAACACTTACCCACAACTATACCGGCAAGAATTTTTAAATTGCGATGACTTTTTGCGAATCTGCGGCAGTTTAAAGAGAAAACCAGAAGCGTTTTGCGGTGGTACCTAGAACGTCCGAACCAATTGACGGATAGGAACGGACCGACACCGTTCGATGGGGCATAGAACCTATTAGTTTGTTTGGGAGTTTAATCTCGATTGCGTTGAAGATGGCGTCGCAACGCTATAAAAACGAAAAACTTTTTCTGAACGTCCAGGAAAAGTCCCACAGAATCACCAACTTAAGCTCTGCGAGAACGGTTAGGTTTTTATTGCGAGAAAATTGAACTTTTCATCTTTTATTGTAAGCGGCATCGCACTGCGTCGGTTGCTACCGTCGGGAGAGAAAGTGATGTCGGAGAACGCGTCTCAAAGCTTTCTAGGGGAATCCTTTTTTCCTGGGCATCTTCGCCGTGACCTCCTTAAAAGTGGTAATTTTTGTAATGCAACTTCTGGTGTCCGTGTGGGGAACCGTTCCGCTTAAATCGCCAGGCCTCGACGGAATCGTTTTTTTTTTGTCTGTCAATTCTGAGACGATTGACGTGTGGCATTTCTCGAATTTCACCTGGGATACCGCTGTAGTACCGCACCCAGTTTGTGAAAAGGTCACATTAGACTTCGTTTGGACCGCGTCGAAAATCAAATTTTCCAGTTTGAAACAGGGCTGGTCTAATCACTTACCTGTTAGGGCCGCTCGCGTCTCCGCCACGTGTGGATCGTCCTTCCGGCGCCTTTCTTAAGGGAGGAAATGGGGATAATGGGTGGAGGGATCCCTTAAAATTGATGTCTTCCAGACGTTGGATGCCGCTCCAGCCCTTTGGGCCTGTGTTTAGACCCATGGTTAACTTGCGCTCTTAATTGCGTGCACGTGTCGGTCTAACTTGGCTTCGCGCCTCGACTCCGTTCCACTCGCTTCTCACACTCGAAGCATACTACTCGACTAATATAAATTCGCGAAGTAAAAAATGATAAATCGCGCGATTTCGGCCCAGGTCGATATAACATTTGAATCGATTTCGGCACCGATCAATTTCCGGCAGGAAAGGGTCCCCCTTCTATTGATCGGTGCCGAAATCGATTCAAATGTTAAATTTAAAAATACGGATTTACGACAATTGGCACGAACAGACTTTCTTATGCCACCGGAGGCGCCAGATCTTCGGTATTTTAACCGCGCATCTAGCGATGCTTTAACAAAAAATGTCCGTCTGCACGTTGCGCAACCCCAGGTTTCGTCCTCCGTCCTGTTGCGCCCCTTCTGAGGGTCAAATCCCACGAAAATCGTTTTTTTTTAAAACGGCCCAACGGAAGCGGAGGCGGCAGCACAAAACGGGATTGTACATTTTTTAGTGTAGGATCAAGAGCACGGTCGAGAAGTGCCATTTTCGCGACTCAACTCCCCCAGGTTCGAAACCTAAAATTATTTACCTTTGAAGCGCATTTTTTTGTCGGATCTCAAAAATTCTTCCGGATCCCTCCAGAGCGCGCGCTCGACGTACTGCGACGTCCCGTTCACCTGGTGCGAGAGAAAGTGCAACTATTTTGCACGCCGATTTTGCAAATCACTTCGACGAACGCTCTACACTTATTTAAAGGGCTCCAGGTCGCCCGTTGGATTCGTTCTCTTCAGAACACTTACCCACAACTATACCGGCAAGAATTTTTAAATTGCGATGACTTTTTGCGAATCTGCGGCAGTTTAAAGAGAAAACCAGAAGCGTTTTGCGGTGGTACCTAGAACGTCCGAACCAATTGACGGATAGGAACGGACCGACACCGTTCGATGGGGCATAGAACCTATTAGTTTGTTTGGGAGTTTAATCTCGATTGCGTTGAAGATGGCGTCGCAACGCTATAAAAACGAAAAACTTTTTCTGAACGTCCAGGAAAAGTCCCACAGAATCGCCAACTTAAGCTCTGCGAGAACGGTTATGTTTTTATTGCGAGAAAATTGAACGTTTCATCGTTTATTGTAAGCGGCATCGCACTGCGTCGGTTGCTACCGTCGGGAGAGAAAGTGATGTCGGAGAACACGTCTCAAAGCTTTCTAGGGGAATCCTTTTTTCCTTGGCATCTTCGCCCTGACCTCCTTAAAAGTGGTAATTTTTGTAATGCAACTTCTGGTGTCCGTGTGGGGAAGCGTTCCGCTTAAATCGCCAGGCCTCGACGGAATCGTTTTTTTTTTTGTCTGTCAATTCTGAGACGATTGACGTGTGGCATTTCTCGAATTTCACCTGGGATACCGCTGTAGTACCGCACCCAGTTTATGAAAAGGTCACATTAGACTTCGTTTGGACCGCGTCGAAAATCAAATTTTCCAGTTTGAAACAGGGCTGGTCTAATCACTTACCTGTTAGGGCCGCTCGCGTCTCCGCCACGTGTGGATCGTCCTTCCGGCGCCTTTCTTAAGGGAGTAAATGGGGATAATGGGTGGAGGGATCCCTTAAAATTGGTGTCTTCCAGACGTTGGATGCCGCTCCAGCCCTTTGGGCTCTTGTTTACACCCCTGGTTAACTTGCGCTCCTAATTGCGTGCACATGTCGGTCTAACTTGGCTTCACGCCTCGACTCCGTTCCACTCGCTTCTCACCCTCGAAGCATACTACTCGACTAATATAAATTCGAGAAGTAAAAAATGATAAATCGCGCGATTTCGGCCCAGGTCGATATAACATTTGAATCGATTTCGGCACCGATCAATAGAAGGGGGTCCCCTTCTGTTGATCGGTGCCGAAATCGATTCAAATGTTAAATTTAAAAATACAGATTTACGACAATTGGCACGAACAGACTTTTTTATGCCACCGGAGGCGCCAGATCTTCGGTATTTTAACCGCGCATCTTCCGATGCTTTAACTAAAAATGTCCGTCTGCACCCAGGTTTCGTCCTCCGTCCTGTTGCCCGCCTTCCGAGGGTCAAATCCCCCGAAAATCGATTTTTTTGAAAACGGCCCAACGGAAGCGGAGGCGGCAGCACAAAACGGGATTGTACATTTTTTTAGTGTAGGATCAAGAGCCCGGTCGAGAAGTGCCATTTTCGCAACTCAACTCCCCCAGGTTCGAAACCTAAAATTATTTACCTTTGAAGCGCATTTTTTTGTCGGATCTCAAAAATTCTTCCGGATCCCTCTAGAGCGCTCGCTCGCCGTACTGCGGCGTCCCGTTCACCTGGTGCAAGAGAAAGTGCAACTTTTTTTTTGCCGATTTTGCAATCACTTCGACGGACGCTCTACACTTATTTAAAGGGCTCCAGGTCGCCGGTTGGATTCGTTCTCTTCAGAGCACTTGCACACAACAATTCCGGCAAGAATTTTTAAATTGCGACGACTTTTTGCGAATCTGCGGCAGTTTAAAGAGAAAAATGCGCAAAAAGTGAAAAAAACCAGAGGCGTTTTGCGGTGGTACCTATAGTCCATTTTTTTTAAAGAATGCAGTAACTAGAAACCTGATTTACACTATGACAAATGTTCATTCTAGTTACACAATTTGGCGCTAAATTCAAATATAGTTACAGATTACAACAGATCAGTTGATAATTGTGAATTGACACGGCAGCCATTGACAACTAACAGCTGCGAATGTACGTGAAAAGAAAGAGAGAAAAGAGGTTGAAATGGAGAAGCAAATATCATCGGTGTGAACTTCTCCTCGATTTAAGCTAATCAGAGAACAAGGTCAAATAAGCCCTATCTTTCCTGTACTGCATTCTTAAAAAAATGGACTATAGAACGTCCGAACCAATTGACGGATCGGAACGGACCGACGCCGTTGGATCGGGCATAGAACGTATTAGTTTGTTTGGGAGTTTAATCCCGATTGCGTTGAAGATGGCGTCGCAACGCTATAAAAACGAAAACTTTTCCTGAAAGTCCAGGAAAAGTCCCACAGAATCGCCAACTTAAGCTCTGCGAGAACGTTTAGGTTTTTATTGCGAGAAAATTGAACGTTTTATCTTTTAGTGTAAACGGCAGCGCACTGCGTCGGTTGCTACCGACGCGACGTCCGCCGAAATTCGCCGCATTGCAGGAAACAAATGACGAAAGTAAAACGTCCATATTTTTGCAGTCCCCCGGTGAATGTTCTGGATTTTTCAGTGGATTGTAGAATTGTGTTTTGGCTTTCCGCACCCATAATTGGACGTCGCAGAATCGCGTCGCGACCCCCACTTATAACTGTTATTCTGCACAGAGAAAAACTTGCATCTCGATTTGCATGCACCAGGATGTCGCGTTTTTTAATTCCAAGTTGAGTGCTGGTCAACTTGGAATTAAAAAAACGCGACCCGCGGGCTCCGCCGAGCCGCGCATTTTGGTACCGTCGTCGGCCACAGTTCGAAAAGTATCGGCTCTCTTTCGCTGGAAGGTGCGGTCAGTCTGACCGCTGCAGTTTCGTTGGTTCTGGGCGCAGCGACTCGAAACTGCACGCGTTCGATTCGGAATGCAAGCCCGCGCTTCTTTTGCATGTATGGGTTCGCGATCCAAGCCGTCTCCGTCGAGCTGCCTGGAAAATATCACTCTTTTTTGCACATGTTTTTTACATTTACCCCCTCACCGCGCGGCCGAAACCTACTTTCGCGACACGAGGCGATCGCGCCCGCCCATCCGCGTATTTCGGTACCACTCGCGGCTTCCTGCGTCGCTCCCTTCACCCGGTGAAAAAAACTCCACAACCGCCTCTTTGGCCGGCAATTTGCGAGTTCGACGGCCAACGACGAAAATTTGGGTTCGCATAGCAAAACTTCGAAAACCGAGCGGCACTTCCCCCGATCCGGAAATATCTCCATAAATAACGTAATATACTAATGTTACCCTAAGGTGTAAAGGTACTCGTATACAATATACCGACTTTAAAAAAGTCTGAAATTTTACTTAAGAAAAATGTCAACGATTGATATGTTCGAAAATGTGAAAATAAAAATTGTCAGAAATAGAAAAATTAAGCAGAATATAGACTTTACTGAACGTTATTTCCGTCAGAAAAAGATATGAGTTATGGCTCGCGTACACCTAAACCATCATCGGCCGAAGTTTGCTCGGGCGACGACGGCGATTGAATCAAACACTTGTAAAAGAATGGGAGCGCGTACACAAACACAACTGTCATCGTCCGATGACGCCCGAATACGGCCAATCATCACGATGATCCGAACTTGTTGGGATTTCTCGCCAGACTGCCGGCATCTTCAGTGCAAATTGAGTGTATTTATAGTTAAATTTTGTTATTATCTACCTAAACGACTATGGATATTGAAAAATTAATAAGTTGTGTTTATAATAGGGGTTGGTTTATTTTAAACACAACTTATGTGTGATCAACATTCACAAAATTACAATAATCGACAGGATAACTCTGTTGGTAACAATGGTGGTAACACTGTTGCAGTGTAAGCACATACACGTCCGATTAACTCGTCCGGGTAGTTCTGTCCGCCATCGGCCGACAAAATCGGTTTTGGTGTACGCTTAGCAATACTCTTAAGTCGCGTCTAAAGAAGTTTTATTTCAAAAAAGTCTGAAATTTTACTTACTTTAAAGTTTTTGAATCCGTAGTAAGATAAATGGTTTTTAAAGCGTCTAAAACTGCTTCACGCCTAGGTTGATCGCTATTTATCAACTTCAAAAGTGCTGTTAAAACAAAAGAAACAAATTAATAGAAATTTTAAAGCCGCGGCAAAGTAATTTACCTAATATTCCTTCCCCTGCGTTGTCGATCTTAAATTTATAGCAAACTACGTAAAATTCGATCGCTATGATGGTATCAGCTAACGTAGCCGAACCTAGCAACTGTTTCATTTGCTTCATGGCGTCTTCGATTATGTCGAGGAACTTTACGGTGTCTTGTAGAAACTCAACAGTGCGTTTTAAACCAGTCAGACGGGTTAAATCCGCGGCTGTGGGGCCATTATCAGTACCGGCTTCCATTTCTGCTTCAATGTCAAGATACAAATTGCGCATCAGCAATAAGTATATATTAACTATGTTATCTCCAATCGACTTGAATTCCTTCCTAAAACATGAAATAGTATATTTTGTAACTAGGGCGGTAAGTTGTTTGTCGATTGGTTACGAGAGCGAAATTGGGCGAGCAAACGAAGTGAGTGCGCACATTCTCTCGAGAAGGCAATTGAGAATACCATACTACTTGCAGATAATATTTTTTATTACTCATGCGTATACGTCCCCTGTATCTACGTCTACGTGTAAATACGTCCCCTGTATCTTACAAGTTTGGGATTTAGGGGCCATGCAAAAAAAAAAAACCGGCCAAGTGCGAGTTGTGACTCGCGCACCGAGGGTTCCGTACAAACTTGTAAGTAAGGTATTTTTTTTGTGGTGGACGTAGCAAGCACATTCAGTTAACTTGACAAGTGGCCCTCCTGAAATAACGACCATCTTAGTACCACTGCAAGCATAAACTCAAGATGTCGCTGTCGTACGATGGAATTCTACCCTATATTTTATTACCATACATCCCCCATTCACTATGAGTGTTTAGGGGTTCTGGAACTTCACTATTTGTTTTTACTGCTCAATTTTGCCTGTATACCTATATACCCTGTATAAAGGTATACAGGGAATTTTATTTAAATAACGCAAATATTTTTATACTTATAAAAAGAAAACTTTATTTTAGTATTACACTTATTCACTAACTTATATTAAGATCTAACTATTTCTAGATCTAATATAAACTAAAATATTAACTATTTCTAGATCTATTTCGATACTCTTAACATTCAGTTGTTCAATTGACTGCTTTTGGGCAATTGACTACCAAAACATATAGGGCGTACGTGATTTAAGTATATGTAGATTATAAACAAAAATTAGACGAAATATAATATATACAGGATGTTACATGTCGGTTATAAACAAGCAAAATTTAGACATAATATATACCCTGTATATATTATGTATATAGAGCGTACGTGATGAATTGCATAACGAATATAAACAAAGAAAATTCAGAATAAAAAGCATGGTGCCAACACATACTTTTTAACCTTCGGACCTAACCGAGGAGGACCTAACTGTATGCAACCCATATGCTTCTGCTTCCTGACAATACGACGCAACACAGTGTATTTTCATAAGTTTCTAATAGAAAATTCGCATTTTTCTTGTAATTAAACTACATATTTACGGTTTTCAGATTTTTCCCTTTACATATGCTGTAAGACACCGCTTCTTGCCAAATTTCATGATTCTAGGTCAACGGGAAGTACCCTATAGATTTTGATTCCCTTGTGAAATCGCAAAATATGCGACATAAACGGTCATATCTTTTGATCGCGTTGACTTACAAGTTTGATTTATTCACAGCTGAAAGAGACCACAGACCCGAGTATTTGATACAAATTTCAACTTGTTATCTCTACGCGTTCCTGAGAAAAATGGTCTTGACAGACAGACAGACAGTCAGACGGACAACAAAGTGATCCTATAAGGGTTCCGTTTTCGGTACGGAACCCTGAAAATTGAATCAAAAATGAAGAATTTGCTTTTTCAATAGACCTTTGTAGGGTTAGTTTAGCGCGTGCGCGTCCTCAATGTTTAAAAGGCGGAAATATGAAAGTTTCGGGCACATGTTGTTATTTTCACTGCTTGCACGTCAAAAAATTTCGGGCACTTTTTTGACGTACATGACGCATACGCACGAAAAATTCTACTATGAAAAGGTCTACTGTCTCCGGTGGTGTGGATTCGTCATAAGAACTGTCATCAATCTCCGGTATCACCATAGAATTTACACTCTTTTTAAAACGTTTTCTTTAATTTTTATATTGAAACACTTTCTTTCCGTGTCCGGATCACCATAATCAAACTTTCAGCTTCTAAAAATGTGGCTTTGTCATTTGCGAGTATCAGGTACCCCTATGTGCAAGTCTCATTCATGTTTGGGCACACAGCCAGATGTTGGTGGTCTTGAGTTACGTCGCATTCACAATTATCGTCCTCTTTGTAGCCCCATTTTTGTAGGTTGCTGTTACATCGTCCGACTCCCATTCTTAGCCTGTTCAGCGTCCTCCATGTGGGGAAAGGTAGATGGGGTCAGGGGCCCCATCTACCTTTCCCTACCAGAACCCTACCAGGGGCCAGCTTTTCATTTGCCTCGATCCTTGTGCGGATGGCATCCACTTGCCATAGTTGGTTCAGTGTGCTTCAAGCGTAATCTCCAGGGGTGTTGTCGACCGCATAAAGCTCTTCCAAGACTTAAGTCTATGCGGATGCATTTGGTGCCCATATAAGGGATGTCTTTGCTTGGTTTCTTGTTCTTTTCGCTCAGCCCCCGCGGCGGGACACCTCCTGATTGTGGGTAGGACAATACCAACTATTGGGTAGATTTCTTCCACCGGGGTCGGTTTCATGCAGCCAGACACCATGCGCACCGACTCGTTCAGTGCCACGTGAACGTGCTTGGTATGAGCGGAATTGAACCATAAGTTGAGAGGAATTGAACCATACCGGCGCAGCATATTCCGCGGTAGAAAAGAATAAAGCAAGAGCGGAAGTCCAAAGTGTATGAGGTTTTGCTCCCCATTTTGTGTTTGTTAGCCGAATAATATTGTTTCTTGCGCATACTTCCCTTTTGATCTCTTGATCGACAACTCGAAATCGAGTGTTTTGAAAAACTCAGAGTTCGGTCCAGCCGTATGCCTATGTATTTCGGTGTGTTATTATGCTCCAACCCTTGGCTCTGCCAGGCCACCCTTAGCTACCTGTGTGCTTCCTTCTTTCTAAGAGGGAGCACACACCTGGGTCTTATTGAGATTAGCTTTGAGATGGTTATTTTTATAGTAGGCTGCTAGATCCTCCAGAGCGTGAGTTAATTTATCCTCTATGTCGTTGAAATTTCTGCCTTAAGCTGCTATAGCCGTATCGCTTTGTCTCTCCATTTGTTGGCTGATCATTGGTGTAGATATTACAGAGGATTGGCTGCTCTGGGGTAGGACGTTTTTCTGAGTCCTCCACCGACTATTCCTAGACTGTAGTGTTACAAAAATACCGTCGATTTTGTAGGAAGAATTCTACCAACTTAGTCAGGCAAAAGTCATAGAACTTTGATATCAGCCTCTGATGGTTCTTGGTATCATAGGAAGCAGATAGATCTGAAAGCGATTCCCGTTATCTGCTTCTGCTCAAACCCATCTTCGATATATTGAGTGAGATTGAGGGTTTGCCCACAACATGATTTGCCTGGTCTGGTAATTCTCCTCCTCGATAATGTCAGAGATTCGGTCAAGAACCATTCTTTCAAGAACCTTGGAAAGGTGACACAGCAAAGAGACGGGTCGGTCTAAAATTCCCAGGACTTTTTCCCCGGATGTTGGCTTTTGAAGTATCGCCTTCCTCCAAATTTTTGGAATTTGCACTTTGGAGACGCAGTTATTCATCATTCGAGTGAGCCGATTCTAAGGTTAGGGGCCCAAAATGCTTAATTTGCTCTGACCTAATTTCGTCCAGGCGAGCTGCTTTATTTTCTTTCAGTTGGTGGATTGATCGCTTTATTTCATCGGTGCTGAAAGGGTCGTTAAGGACATCGTTTTCGTTGTTACTATCACGTTGAAGTTTGATTTTTCCCACCCTAGTTGACGGTTTACTTTTATCGAGACAAATCGGGGCTCAAGCGGAGGGGTCGTTGTTGAGATTCTTTATTAACTTCCAGGATGCCCTACAGCTGCTAGCCGGGAAGAACAGGATGCACACCGGTCAAAACAGATCAACCTGGAAAAAGATGGAGGAGGCCTATGTTCAGCAGTGGACGTCTACTACTTTGATTCATGTCCAGACTTGTCTTATGAGATTGCACCATCTTTCCGTTCTAGTCACTGATATCGCTTGCAGAACACCTTCTCCTGGCTGGATGGTTTCCTAAGAGAAGGGGTCTTGATTGTACTTATATCGGCGGCTTTAGCTCCATCGTTAAGTCCTGCGATATATTCTATCCTGCAGCCTCTTGGTATGTGATTTCCCGATATTCTCTTTACCAGCATGACAAACTGGTCATACAATTTGGGACATGGTTCTAGTCGCGTGACTTCCTGGTCTAGTACTCTGGTCCATTCCTTCCAAATGGCCTTCTTGAAGTTAAATCTTCTTTTGAGGGGAACGTCGGGTTTTATTCTCTTCGTGGCGCTATAGTCGCATTTGAACCTGGGCCTCCTCCCACTACCTACACTTGTGCTCGATGTCTCGGTGTCTCGGTGTCTTATACAAGTGTAGGGAGCCCTTACAGTTCTTAACGTGGTTGGCGAGCCACTATTAGGGTAGCAATCTACAGGAGAACGGTGGCTTATTTTTACCAAGTCCAGGATTTGAATCCGGCACTTGCGGCTCCGAAGTCTGACACCTTGACCACCACCGCCTCATTTGGGTTTTATTGCGGCACATTTTGTAACGAAAAAAAATTTGCACGTCACTTTTTTAATATTGAGGTCTTGATTATGTTTATTTTATTGTTTTTATTTTTGAATTTAGCGAAATTCAATATTTGCGTGCGTCACCCCAAGTTATGTGGTAATACAACCAAAAATGGCATTTGTCGCACTAAAAAACGTGCGCAAAGATAGTACTTTTAACGCATGAGTAACAAAAAATATTTTAAATAATAAATCTATGAAAAATTGATTGGAACAAAGAACAGTTTAGATGTATTCATCTTTTTATACGAATGTATGTGTGCAGAGAAGAGAACTAGATAACTCCAGAGTTATCCAGAGGAGATTTCACAGATTAAGATGGCTATTGGTCTCACCGAAAACTACAATCTGCACTTCTGCTATTGATAAAGTGAGGTCTTGACACTGATGTGTACAGAAAACTGTATTTATTGTTCGGTTGAGCTCCTCTAAAGTGTCAAGTGTTCAGTTAGGTGGTCACAGATGAGACTTTGGTCTCTATGCTCCAAACTAGAGATGAGCATGGGATCCCATCGTCCCATCCCATCCCATCCCATCCAATGCCATCCCATCCCATCCCATACCTTTCCACCCCACCCCACCCCATCCCATCCCATTCCATCCCATCCCATCCCATCCCATCCCATCCCATCCCATCCCATCCCATCCCATCCCATCCCATCCCATCCCATCCCATCCCATCCCATCCCATCCCATCCCATCCCATCCCATCCCATCCCATCCCATCCCATCCCATCCCATCCCATCCCATCCCATCCCATCCCATCCCATCCCATCCCATCCCATCCCATCCCATCCCATCACATCCCATCACATCCCATCCCATCACATCCCATCGTCCCATGGGATCGGATGAGTGGTATGAACGTTGCGTGGGATGGGATCGGATGGAACAACAAATTTGAATGCGATGGAGTGGGAGGAGTTGTGATAATCTAGTAAATCTAGTTAGTGCATAAATAATTGCTTATCGTGCCAATACGCACATTTTCCATAATATGGCCAGCCCAGGAGATTTCTGTGATAAACGATGTAGTTCCTGACGATAAAGTCTTACGATCCGTTTGCGACGAAAAAGGTTTACTCACTGTCAGGTCTGTTGTATGGGAAAAATGTGATGAATGGGACAGGCCACGCGACTGGGATAGGATGAATGGGATGGGACGAAAATTTTAGGTTTGTGGGATGGGACAGTGGGACGAAAATGTGATGGGATGGGACAGTGACAGGGATCCGTCCCACGGGATGGGATCTGGAACGAGAAACTTGCCCCATGCTCATCTCTAACTCCAAACCATTAAGGTGTCAAGCTGTCCTACTCACTAGTCTATCTCATGTAATAGTTATCATTTAAATACCTCTCCATTTATCCAACTCAATACACATTACAAACATATAGGCTCTCGCTGTCGTCCTCCTTGTTGTGTAGTTGACAACATACCCGCCTTTCAATGCGGGAGCATTGTTATGACCCGGATGTATGTATGTATGACCCGGATTCGAATCCTGGTCGGGGAGACAATAACTAGGGCGGTTTTTCACTAAACCGTCCGGGCTACCCACCCCGAATGAGTGCAAAATATGCGATACCAGGGTGGCGCATACTAAAAGCTAAGATGGAATAGGGTGGTTTAGTGAGGCTGTCGCTGCCATCTAAGCCATGCACCATTAAGTTATTTTTATCAATTGCCCACCTCAATGCATATTACAAACATATAGGCTGTCGCTGGCATCTAATGCCCGCCATACGGTCTACCGGAGAGGTTACATGTGCAGGTTTGCCTGCGCAAGTCAACCGTACAAAAGAGGTCTATTCCCACACACGCTCCGGTCTACCTGCGCAGGTAGACCTCACCGGTGGACCGTTGTGTGTATGGCGGGTATAAGTTAAGTTATTTCTACTAAAATTAAACTTTAATCATAAAGATAAAGTCAAACAAACCTTGCCATTTTAAATATGTTACTCTTCTCGGACTCAGCTTTGCAAATTTCAAAAGCCTCCTCGTACTTTCCGTTTTGTATGTAGATTCGTAGAAGCATCGGAGTCTCATTTTTATTACCTTCTTCCATATCCTCGTCTTCATCCTCATCCTCTTCTTCTTCGTCATCATCTTTATCCTCTAATGTAGCCGCTAAACGAAACAAAAATGAATGTGTTTTTACTTATGCGCAATTGAAGTAAAACTTCGTTGAGGCTTGTGTTAAATAAAATTATTTGCATTAAACTTTATAATAACAAATTAAACATGAATTCAATAACACAGATTTCAAAGTTGTTACGAGGGCCGGATAAAATCAATTTGAAGGCCTGATTCGGCTTATCTTCTGAGTAATAGGAAGACTAATACTAAGATAGACTGTAAGAAAGATTTGAAAATTGTTACGAGGGCCGGATAAAATAAATTTGAAGACGGATCCGGCCCGCGGGACCGGATAAAATCAATTTGAGAGCCAGATACGGCTTATCTTCTGAGTAATATGAAGACTAATACTACGATAGACCATAAGGAAGGTTTGGGAATTGTTACGAGGGCCGGATACAATCAATTTGAAGACCGGATAAAATCAATTTGAAGGCCGGATTCGGCCCGCGGTCCCGCGTTTAATTACTTTAAAAATTAACGAGAAAAATCTTACCACCTGCTTCGGCCTTAGCCTCAATAACTTTTTTAACATCCTCTTCAATTTTCAACCATTCCTCCTCGGCTTCTTTCCGTTTCTGTAAGCGGCAACCTTCCAATTCCGCATTCAAAGTGTTTAAAAGATCCTCTTTCTCCTTCAGCTCACTCCCCAATTCGTTTTTTTTCAACTGAAACCAAATATTTTCACTACCACGAAGACAAACCGTAAACAAACACCGACATTTGATCCGTAGACGTTGTGCTCGATGAAGGTGATTATCGCAGAAGCCGCACTTTTCCTAACGGACGCAGCTTTATCCCTCAAATGGAAAACAAGAATGGAGAAAATTTTAGTTTGTAATTTTAACGGCACGGCATTCTCTTTCTGCAGTCTACCCCAGTGCTGCATGACCTTACTACGAACGTGGCTTGAATTATCTCGCATGTGATTCTGAAGGATTTTGAGCATGTCGTCACGAAATTCCTTCTCTTCTTCGGTTAATATCTCGCTGGTCAAAACAGCTAAAATCACTTCACTCATCACCAACAATACTGAGTTTCGAAGTGTATACGACTAGAAATTTTGAATGTCATCATTTAAATCATTCGATGTTTATTAGTACTTACGTCAAGTGCTAGGTATTTATTCAGATAATCAACTTCTTTCAGCATCAATTGGGGCATTAATGTTGCCATTGCTGATAAAACATTTGCACAATTTCTTGCACCCTAAAAGAAAATAATAAATATTAGTGAATATTTTAATCACAGAACTTAAACTTATATAGCATAAACATATAAAGTAAGGTATAAAGCATTTACATTGTGAACGTAAAACTTGCTTAGGGTGACCGCTCGCGAAAGCACTTTCAAAGACTCTGTTGCAAGTAAACACTTTCAGAAAGTGCTTTCATTTGCATAATCTGACTGAGCATTAAGTTTAAAAAAACGTAAGCGGTCTCAGGCCATTTCAAAAATCCAAATCAAGCACAAACCTTCCCAAATCCAAAAACACTCCAAGCATTCTTAAACTCCCATAAATAATCACACAGTTCACCAATGAGCAAACTTCTTTTGAACAAACCTTAATAAATCGATCTAAATAGTCTATTTTCACCAAGTTTCCTTAAAATTTCCGAAAATAACATCTAAATTCAATTTTGACTACCACCTAGGTGGTCACAAACTTCAATTAAACCATCCAAAGATTTTACTTTCACCAAGTTTCTTTAAAATATTTACAAAACTCTTCTAAATTCAATTTCGACTACCACCTAGGTCATCACAAACCTCGATCAAACGTACTGAAGATATCATTTCCATCAAAGTTCCTCGTTTTTTCTTCTTCTAATTTTGACATAGTTTTCCCTTGTTGTAGGTAAAGGCGATGTCTTTGGAGATACCTTCTGGAAGGACACTGCTGTGGGACAATCGGCAGTGAATCTTTACATGATCAAGAAGTGTTGGATTTTTACCAGGCGATTGCTAACAGCTTTGCGAGAAATTTGATGATTACTTATAATCTTCGGCATCGGTTGATCTTCAGGAAGATGGCGGATGTGTGGAGGGAGAAGGAGCTGGCGGAAAGACGGAAAAAACACGGCGCCTCTACTAACGAAGCGTCCAGTCCGGCGTCGCTTTCCCTATCCTCAACTTCGACGCTGAGTCCTTTGTCCTCAATAGCCAGTCCAGCTACGTCTCAACCTCCAACCCCCGCACCGGTAACCTTAACCCCTCGCCCGATCCCATCCCCGGCAAAGACGGATGCCGCAAAAACCGCAAGAAATCCAAATCGAAAGCAACCCCCAAAACAAGAACAAATTCCACGAGTACAAAGCCTCCTCCTCCGATTCTAGCTCCAACTCCAAGACAAATACCCCCAATCATCCTCCCCGCCCAAGAAGAACATAGAAAAGAGCACCACGAGTAACCCAGTACCATACCCAGCTCCTTCAGACTCTTCCCTCAGCACAAAATTAATAAAAGAAGATTGGAAGACATGAAGGTCAGCGATCTAAAGCGGAGAAACCTCCCCGTTTCCGGTTCCAAACCCCAATTTATAGAACGCCTCAAAACCAACATGAGCAACGAAAATTGCTCCATAGCTTCCGGAGGCGACGACTTCTCCCACAACTCCCCCCAACGCACCGACGTCAGTTCTCCCGGCTTGGCCGAGGATCAAGAACACATGATGATGGACCCGCAAAGTCCCCAAATTCTCCAATGCGATTTGAAAACGCAAGAGGAATTAGTTAGGGAAGATTGAGGAGTTTCAGAGAGAGTTAACGCTATCCCAGATGAAGCTGCAAGCTGCCACCAGGGCTGAGACCAAAGCGTCTCAAAAAAGAAGCATCTCTAAGCTAAGCAGCAACAGCAGTCGATGGTCATACAGTTGCAGCAGATATTGCAGAGCGAGGAACGGGTGAAGATCCAGCAGGAACAACACGTGACGTTTCAGTATCAGAAGAATTTAAACGGGAACTTTGTGTTGAATCGGAATGACGCCGCGATGGTTTTAACCAGTTGGTGCAAGGAAGGAACAAGCTGAAGAACACGCGGATTCGCCCGCCTTGCCTTACTTTATTAACTCGATAGTGGTCGAAGCGGCGGAAAAAAACTTCCGCCGCCGATTTACGAAGAACCACCTACTAAAAAGGAGAAAAAGTATAAAGAGTATAAAAGAGTATAAAGAGTCAAACCGTCGACTACGTCCTTGAGATTTAAAAAATTTAACGGGGAAGCGCGGCTCAAGATCCTTTAACTCCACACTCTGTTAAAGCAGAACCGCCTTACCCAATCAACGAAACGCCAGAATCGGCTCTGGATCTGTTAAACACTTTGGATATGCTTGAGACGATGGACTTCAAGCAACACATCGAGCTCGGCGCACAGCCTCAGACCAACAACAACTCCACCGTACCCATTGACAGCGACGACTGGCTGGAATCGCTGTTGACTTCCGAAATCAACGTCAACAACAACCACCAAGATCTCGGCTACGACCCACTGATGGGCATCGCCCCCGACCCCATCAACCCCTTCTGTCTCGAGGACTTTCGTAGTCCCACCGAACTCTCCTGGGAGACAAAGTCGATTTCGCAGCGTAATCACAAGACTAAAGTTTTTGTCGTCGAATATTTAGACTGTATCTATTTTATTGCCTGCAATAAAATGCGAGTGAACTAAGTACTTAACATAAAGCCTATCGTCCACATGGATGTTAAAGGATTTGTGAAAATATCTGTCATATATTTAGGTCAGGGGTGTCCAAATTGCGGTTGCAAGACAAGTTGCAGAGAGAATGGTTAATTTAATGAACAAATTCAAACTGAGCCTCATGCGGACAAGTTACAATGCGGTCCAAAATTTAGTAAACAACTGAAAAACAAATTGTCAAACTGGGGCAAGATAAGTTGAAATTCGACCCGAAACAAAAGCGTCAATTTGATAAATGAATGAAAAAAATTATAATATCTTGCGGAGCGCTTTTTAAGACTATAAAACAAATCTCTTGTTAAAAGACAACAGAAATTGATGTTATTCACTAGGACTCAGTTGTAGCATACATTAATTTCAACACCTAGACCCGACCATTTAAACTCGTGTAAATTCAATTGAAAAAAAATTTGCAATTCATATTTTTCACTTTTTTCATTTTTTGTGGCTAAACCGAATGATTTAACTAAATTTGCAAAGAATACTTTTTTGTAGACATCTACTTCGTACATACGGAGATCCGGGTTACAATTTTTAATTTTGGAGTGTTGACGAGATATTTGCAAAAAACCTTTGAAGCAAAAATAGTTCCCCACGCCGCCCCCATTCGAGGCCAAAAAAAAATTTGGTCAAAGGGTACTTCTTGCGTATACCCATATTCTGTAAAAGTTTCATTGAAATCCTTCTAAGGTAAATACATTTCTTCGTTATTTTTTAATATTTTGAAATCTTGCTGTTCGATTTACGTCGGAATTCGTGATGTGGAACTGGTCGGGTCTACGTGTTGAAACTAATGTATGCTCTCAGTTGTAAGTGTTTTCCATTTTATAATTCATAAAAGCAAAGCTGCACTGATGAGAGATAGATCTCGAAACGCGTGTCTGCAGATGGCTATTATGCATAATTGTATCTGTAATTAGTTTAGTTTCACCCTATATTCAATTTGGTATGTATATAGTTAGTTAATTCAAGAATTAATACAAAAAGTATTTAAGTTGAGTAGTTTATGATTTACAGAAGTAAATTGATATCATTGACCAAGATCAATTAAGTGTTTAGTGAATATTTCCGGGAAAATCATGTGGTAGCGTGTGTGCAGTGCGCAAAAATTGTTTATTCGAGTGATACACTCGTACATCCGTCCGCAGCTGTAAGGTCTGTCCGTCTGTCAGCTGAACAACTCTCAGAAAACGACAACAATTTCATTTTTCCGGCAAAAAAGCGATCCTTCGTGAAAGGTTTTCTGCAAGTTATACCCGTTCATTATTTCGCAATTACCCACCACGTCATTAACTTAATTTTTAAGTTAAGGGTTGAAAGTGTACGGTTTTTTTGCAACAGCAGTGTCATTATTTCAAGAGGTTTTTTTTGCAGAATTATCTTTTTTGCATAAAAAAATACCTTAAGGTTTTATTACTAAACAAGTTTTAATAACAACCATTTTAATTTTTAATAACAAGTTTTGTTTACTAAATCACACAGCAAATTATATTTTAGTTGTTAGTCTAATTAGATTTTGGAGATTTACTGAAAGCCCAAGTTTTTGCAAATATCAAAGTGTGCAAAAAAATATAGTTAGATTGTTCCGATTTCTAGCCTATTCCGATATCTAGGCGCGTTTCAAGATCTATGTCTCATCAGTGCAGCTTTGCTTTTTTGAATTATAAATTGGAATATACAATTGGGAGCAGTAATAACATGCAAATGTCTGTTGTATAATCCAATATCCTCTGTGATATTGGCCTGGAAGTAGTTGTTTCAACACAAGATTTGTTCATAGTCTTAATAAGACTAATATTATAGAGCAATGAACAGGTTGAATATATTTACATATTCAAGCTATATTTTGTTTTAATAAGTTTGTATGATTGTATCTATAATTATTATACATATATATGGCCATAGACCCCTCGTGGGGTATTGGCCGCTCCATTCTGAAGCTCTTTGATCCTTTTGTTGCGGTAGATCAGTCCGCGTATTCTATTTTCCATTCATAGCTTCTTGTTTTTGTTTCTTGTACTATTTTCTTCCATTCCTTCCTGTCTTTCACAGTCATAAATAGTCATAATTAGTATGGTTTTACCAATATTCAATTATAATTTTTAAATCAATAACATAAACTAAGTTCATGTCTTTTTACACAAAATGTCAAATCAAAACCCAACCTCGCCAACCATGCATGAGGTGTTCAAGCTAATGTAAGTGTATTCCAATTTATAATTCAAAAAAGCAAAGCTGCAAAAGTTCCAATGCGGCCCAAAACAAAACCGACAATTTTTTTCATTCATTTATTTCAGACAGCAAATTGTGAGTAAAAGTTTGCAATTTTCGTCACGCAAGCATTTAGTTTGAGGATTTAGACTAAAAGCCAGCAATTATTTAGTGTATAGACGAGATTATTATATTACATCAAAACTTGCGGTCGCAAAAAATGTGTACGAAAATAATCTAGTCTGTCATAAATGACAGATAACATGTGTAGTTGAGTATTTGATTTAGATCAGGATTGTCCAACTTGTGGCCCGAGATCAGTTGCTTTGAAAAACAAAACATCAAAATAGTCGACATTTTTTGGTGCGCCTGTGTCAATTTCCGCCATGGTTTTTGGGCACTTTATGACGTAAAATAACAAAATGTGCCCGAAACTTTCATAATCCCGCCTTTTAAACATGGCGGACGCGCATACGCTTAACTAACCGTAAACATGTCTATTATCTAGTCTGTTATAAATGACGGATAACATTTGAAGTTGAGTTACTAAGATAGTTACAGCTTGGAAACTTACTGCAAATTTTAAACCGTTAGCAATTGCTTCAAATTATACAGTTTTTTGTTTGTTTTTTGGTTAACTTACTTTTTTCAGTATTTTGTATATTTTCTTGAGTTTCCATTTCTCAAAACCCAATTCAAATAATGAGTGTAATATAAACAATAACTCTCGTATGATTTATAACGACAAAACACAAAAATACGTTTGAACAATTTTTTTTTCGTTTAGTTTTTCTGTCACTCTGCGAAAGAAACAGAGCATGGTAGTAATATACACTGAGAGAAAGAGAAAGAAAGAGAGAGCGCGCGGTATAGAAATATAGACTGAGAGAAAGAGATAGGCGTATAACGTAACGTAACGTTTTCTGCCGAATCACTCCTACCTAGACCTCCCTAAAGGAACTTCGTTCGAATAAAAACTTAACCCCTTGACATACGAATAAAATGACGTTGAGGTGTCCATATACATGTGATCTTATGAGATATACAAGACGTCTTAGAGACGTCATTGTATGTCAAGGGGTTAATGTGCAGTCGAACTATGTAAGTACTTTCAGAAAGCTTTTCATTGTGAAAGTAAAACTTGCTCACGAAAGCAATTTCAAATAATCTGTAGCTTGAAACCACAGCTTGAAACCACTTTAAATAGGCCTTTTTACGGGTCTATTACGTTACGTTACGTTAACGGGCCGTTAGTTAAACGCATACGCGTCCGCAATGTTTAAAAGACGAGAATATGAAAGTTTCATATATATGGCATATTTTGTAATTTTCAAAAAAAAATTAGGCTTTTTTTTACGTCAAAAATGGCGAAAATTGTCGCACAAAAAAAATTCTAAGATTCTATTTGTCTAGTCTGACTGCACTGCAAGTTTAAAAACAAACTTTTACCTGATTATCAACATATTGTTCATCGGTTTGCCATTCGGTGATTTCCCTAATTAAATCCCGAAAGATGCTTTTACCATTGAAAATCTCGATGATCTGTTTGATGCCGTCTGGAATGCAGTGCACGAGATGATCGTACATTTTCAGAAGTCTGACCAGCTTCTCGATGAAGATATTCCCGTGATTGTTATTTTTAATCAGCAATCCCAGCAAACTGAACAGTTCTTGCAACAATTCCTTGTCGTGTTTCACACTTTCCGATTCCAGGAAAACGTAAGCCACATTCGAAGTCATACTGAAACGAAAAAACAATGAATTGTATTGTTATTCGTTTGAAACAATGTTTTAAAGACTTACTTTACAAAAACCTCATCCAGCACTGGAGGGTCCCAAAACAATTTAATTTCCCTTTGCAGTATCTTACTCAGATTTACTAAGACTTCTTTTTTGTTGCAATAAAAGCCAAATTCTTTTTCTGCTGCCTTTTTCCGACCCCTGGCCTGTAAGAAATAAATACTTTTTCTTTATCTGTTACTGCCATCATATGTGATTTAACTCTTTGAGACATGGCAGTCTTAAAACTCTCCCACCTACGTAAATATGCATGGTGTGATAATTAAAACTAAAATACCATGTCTCAAAGGCTTAAATCTTAAAGATGTTGTAGTGCTGAGGAATCACTTATGCGAAATCCTAATTAATAATCATGGTACTAACGTATTAACGCCACCGCAGTTACACATTTTAACAAAATGGATAATGGTTAGATTAGGCCTAGGCCGCACTACGGCTAAACCGCCGCGGTTTTTAATCGCGTGATATAGTGACTTAAGTAAGCTAATACAAGCGGCCTCACTTGCGTTTTTTTCCGCGACTGCTTTTTCCCATAGCGTACTATGTGTTTCTCGACCGGTTTCGCGGTTATAGCGGTTACGGCTCGCGGGAAAAAACCGTAGTGTGGCCTCCACCTAGGCCAGGGGGTTGCCTAACCAAACCTAACTTTTTCCGGCAGCGTGCCGTTTTTTTTAAATTTCCAGAGCATTTTGAAATGCTGACGTGCCAGGTCTACTTTTACAATGTGATAGTGAAAATCAATTCTGTATTAGCGTGAATATTTGACGTGTTTTGTGCCCCTTTTGAAATTACGGGAAAACCAATCAACAGATTTTAATAAAACGTGGTTTGATTTGATATTCTTACAAGATCTCACAAATTCCCAAATTTCAAAATTGTAGCTTTGTAAATAAGGCTTTCGTGAATTTTTGAATTTTGTAAATTTTTGTGCGTCTTTTGGTATTACGGACAAACAAATAGACGGATTTTGATGAAACTTGGTATGAATTGATATTCTTACAAGATATCACAAGTTACCAAATTTGAAAATTGTAGCTTTGTAAATACGGTTTTGGTGAAATTTGGAAATGTTTGTACGCCTTTTGTAATTACAGGCAAACCAATTCCAGGATTTTGATGAAACGTAGTATAATTTGATATTCTTACGAGGTCCCACAAATTGCCAACATTCAAAATTGCAGCTTTGTAAATACGGCTTTTGTGATTTTTTTAAGTTTGTAAATTTGTGTGCACCTTTTGAAATTACGGACAAATCAATCGACGAATTTTGATGAAACTTGGCATGATTTGATATTCCTACGAGATCTCACAAATTCCCAAATTTCAAAATTGTAGCTTGGTAAATACGGCTTTTATGAATTTTTGAAGTTTGTAAATTTTTGTGCGCCTTTTGCAATTGCGGACAAACCAATCGACGGATGTGGATGAAACTTGGTATGATTTGATATTCTTGCGATATCTCACAAATTCCCAAATTTCAAAATTGTAGCTTTGTAAATACAGCTTTTGTGAATTTTTTAAGTTTGTAATCAATCGACGGATTTTGATGAAACTTGGTATGATTTGATATTCTTGCGATATCTCACAAATTCCCAAATTTCAAAATTTTAGCTTTGTAAATACGGCTTTTGTGAATTTTTGACGTTTGTAAATTTTTGTGCGCCTTTTGCAATTGCAGACAAACCAATCGACGGATGTGGATGAAACTTGATATGATTTGATATTCTTGCGATATCTCACAAATTGCCAAATTTCAAAACTGTAGCTTTGTAAATACAGCTTTTGTGAATTTTTTAAGTTTGTAACCAATCGACGGATTTTGATGAAACTTGGTATGATTTGATATTCTTGCGATATCTCACAAATTCCCAAATTTCAAAATTGTAGCTTTGTAAATACGGCTTTTGTGAATTTTTGACGTTTGTAAATTTTTGTGCGCCTTTTGCAATTGCGGACAAACCAATCGACGGACGTGGATGAAACTTGATATGATTTGATATTCTTGCGATATCTCACAAATTGCCAAATTTCAAAATTTTAGCTTTGTAAATACAGCTTTGTGAATTTTTATGTTTGTAATAAATCGACGGATTTTGATGAAACGTTGTATGATTTGATATTCTTGCGAAATCTCACAAATTGCCAAATTTCAAAATTGTAGCTTTGTAAATACGGCTTTTGTGAATTTTTGAAATTTGTAAATTTTTGTGCGCCTTGTGCAATAAAGGACAAATTAATCGACGGATTTTGATGAAACTTGGTATGATTTGATATTCTTACAAGATCTCACAAATTTCCAAATTTCAAAATTCTAGCTTTGTAAATACGGCTTTTGCGAATTTTTGGAAATTTTTGGAAATTTTTACGTGCGTTTTGCAATTATGGACAAACGAATCTACGGATTTTGATGAAAATTGGTATGATTTGATATTCTCGCAAAATCTCACAAATTTCAAAATTGTAGCTTTGTAAATACGGCTTTGGTAAATTTTTTAAATTAGAAAATTTGTGTGCGCCTTTTGCAATTACGGGCAAACCAATCGACGTATTTTGAACACGTCTTATATTTTACACCATTAATGTTGCACACAAGTAGATTGAGAAAATTAAAAAAATATTTTAAAAACGATAGTTTAACAAGTTTAGAAGTCATGCGTGAGAAGTAGTTCGCGTGCCAATAAAATTTTCCTACGTGTCAGCTGTGACACGCGTGCCATAGGTTCGCCACCACTGGCCTAGGCTAATACAAGCGGTCTCACTTCCATAGCGTATAGCGTACTGTGTGTTTCTCGAGGGGTTTCGCGGTTATAGCGGTTACCGCTCGCGGGAGAAAATCGTTGTACGGCCTCGGCCTTAAGTTATATTAGGCCAATAGCCGAAAATCACGCGATTAAAAACTGCGGCGGTTTATCCGTAGTGCGGCATTGGCCTTAGCCAGATAAATCCAGACCACATATCGCGCGGTAGCGCGACCTCTCGATGCGAAATAAGAAAAAATATTACACCTTCTAGTTATATAACATACACTTCACAAAATATACTGAAATTATTTCTTACAACGCCTATGTCTTGGCATTACAATGTGCATGCAACTTCTGCTGCGGTGGCGTTAATACGTAAGTACCGCCATCATTTTACCTTAACTTTGAAGGAACTGCTGTTATTCATCTCGTTCTTTTGCTCGATGGTAGTTACTATGTTCACATAAATGTACAGCAGCATTTTCACAACAGTTTGATATTTCGCTTTCATTTCATCATTTAAACTATCCTTATCTTCAAATATGTAATTTAAAGTTTTATCCAAATCTTGTACAGCTAAAAAAATAAACAGAATTATACTTCTTCACGTGGTACTACAGTATAATCTTGATAATCCGGCGGTTGGTTAATCGGGCACGTTCAGTAATCCGGCGCTCTTGAGAAACACGTGTATTTTCTTTACATTGTTATTGTTTTCGTTGAATCCTGATAATTTTTCGATAATCCGGCGGTTGTCTGATCCCATATATGTCGGATTATCAAGATTATACTGTACGACAGTTCTACTGCCCCTTGACACCTCCCCCCTCTGCCTACAATTGTGCTTGTGAAGTCTAGATCTTAGACACAAGTTAAAATGGTAACTCCTATGGTGACACCAGAGACTGAGGAGAGTTCTTATGACGAATCCATACCACCAGAGACAAATAAAAAGGCAAATTCTTCATTTTTTACACTTTTCGAGACTTTTAGTCTCTTACAGTTTTTAACAAGGGTGGCAAGTCACTATTAGGGGAGGTTTGTCAGAGCCATACACAGAAGGATCGCGGTTTCTTTCCATGTTTGTGCCCACAGGATTTAACAGGACACCTTGACTACTAGTCCACCACCGCCTCAAAGTTATTATAGTATATTTTGAAACTAGGGCGGTAGGTTGTCAATTGGACACGAGAGTGAAATTGGGTGCACGAACGAAGTGAGTACGCTCATTCGCTCGACAGGGCAATTGACATTACCGCCCGTGTTGCAAACAAAATTACAAACAAAATTTTACAAGTTTGGGATCACCGACACAAAAAATAGAATTGCCTTTTTATTTGTCTCCGGTGGTATGGATTCGTCATAAGAACTCTCCTCAGTCTCTGGTGTCACCATAGAATTTACACTCATTTTAAAACATTTTCTTAAATTTTAATTTTGCAATAAAAAAAATTTCTGCCACTTTAACGTCATTTTTTTAACACTGAGGTCTTGATTGTGTATTTTATTTAATTGTTTTTTTTAATGTAACCTAGCGTTATTGAATATTTGCGTGCGTTACCCAAGTTATGTGGTAATAGAACCAAAAGTGGCATTTCTCGTACTAAAAAACGTGCGTCAAGATAGTACTTTTAATACATGAGTAATTAAAAAAATAGTAATAGATAACACATGTTTATAAGGACACAAATAAAATGAATGAATGTTTTTCGGTTATTTGATGTGGTTACCTTTATGTAAATGCTCATATCCAGTATAAATGATATCCGGCTGAATGGCATTCGAATGATGTATGAGGGAATAGTAAGTATCAAACGTGTCGATGATGTATTCAGGTCCATCTTCTTTATATGCTGATTTTGCAGCTAAAAATAAAAAAAATTTAAATCGTATCTTCACGAAATCTCATCATTACACATAATCGTATCTTAACATTTAATCCCTTCACTGTGCAATACTTTCTGAGACTTTATGCTCATTGTCTTTCAGATTTTACTCTAATAAAAACATTACTTTGCCTGCTTAGTGCATGCACATACTTGAAGTGTTGTGGTATATAGTGTAAATTATATTGAACAGGAAACAATTTGAAATGAGAACACGAATCAATGCACATGAATTATATAAGCCCACACGAGGAAAAGAAGTATTCAGGGTAGCAAGTTTAGAAGGAATGAAAGGTAGGAGAGAGACAAATTGGGGAAAGAATAGAAGGAAAATGTATGAAGGAGGTGGTAGGTATGTCTAGCATGAAAATGGAGAGAATAGGATGAAAGGTGTGCGAGTTAGTGTATGGTTAGTGGTGAGGTTGAAGGAAGTTGAACTGCAAGAACGTCAAAGGAAATTAACGGAGAGTAGATTTAGTAATGACTATGTGGAAATACAAAAAATTGAAGAACTGCTTAAATACTTAAAATGTGCCTGAATGTCCAGTCATTAATTGCCAGGTTTAGATGCAGCTGTGAAGAAAGAGGACGAAAGTATTGGATGGATGACAAGTATAAGAGTTGTGGTGTATCTGGGGTAGGGAAGGGCGTGTGAGTGCATTGGTTAGAAGGCTGCAAAAAAGGAGAGTGGACGGAAAGAGAGAGAGAGAGAGATTATTATGGTTCGCGTACACCTAATCTGTCATCGGCCGAACGGGCGACGACGGTTCGCCCACGGTTGGACCGCGGTCCGCGGGCCGGATCCGATCTTCAACTTGATTTTATCCGGCCCTCGTAACAATTTTCAAATCTTATTACACCTGGCCGAGTGTGTAGACTTATTACACAAGATTTTCTAAGGTTTAGCAATTTTGACATATACCACGACACTCGCTTATTGTTATTTTTACAGCTGCTTTTAGTTAGGCATAGGTCCTCTGCGCTTCGTACGCCCTTTTCCTCATAATGTGTTCATCAATAGTCATCGGCATATGCCGCTAGTTGTTTTTTGACTAGGATGTTATCCCTATTTACACCAAAACGCCGTTTTCAATCTTGCCACTTGTTGAAGACATCGATGACTCGTTCTTTTGATGTCTTTGTTCTGGATTTGGTCCATAAAACTGATCTCTAACATTCTTTGCTTGAAAAATCGGTTGGTGAAAGCTGGAGCAGCGGAGCTGCCACTTCATCCAGCTCCTTGAAGTACAACAATGTAAGAAGATTTTTGCAACAGACTTTGATGAAAGATTGAAGACCTAGGTGCTTGAATTAAACTATCAAGATGTTTAAGCAGCATGTATTGAGCCAGGGAGTCCAGTTAATAATAGCTTAGAAGGTTTAGGCAAGATTTCCATCAACATTTAAGCACCTAGGTACAAGAAAACTTTTCCAGCTGCTCGTAAAACAACCTGAGTGGTCATGAAGTTTCCTATATCAATCGAGTATGTTTAGAATGAGACGACATTTCGTTTAGACTAATTTGGATTAATTTCATAAAGATTTTCACTCAAATTTGAGCACCTAGGTCCTAGAAAAACCACCTAGGTGGCATGAAATCAACCTGGGTGGTTGTAAAACACAACAAGAGCTGTCAATTCATACAGTTCCTTGAAGTACAATAAGCCAAGTAGGTTTTTTTAGAAGATTTCGATAGAAGATATCACTCGTAGCCAGACCAAAAATAACTTTGCACTGCTCGGAGTTTATAAAGAACATGGTAAGCTCCAAAAATCGAGTTTCTCGTTTTTTTTTACTTGATTTTATTGATGCAAATCGTCTTCCACAGTGCTTTAGTAAGCGCGGAAAAGTAAAATGAAGCTTCTAAGTCGTCCGGTTCAAGAAATATTTAGATTTTGTAATAAAAAAATTGACATTTTGAAGCGAGTAACTTTAAAACCCTTTTGTAGTAATAATAACTAAAAACGAGATAAAAAGAGAACGAGTGCGGATAGCTTGAAGAGAATAATAATTGACGGAGGAAGAGTTTAATACGCACTCTCGCTCGCCGCTCCCCGACGCAACAAAGAAAATACGATAGTCGCGTATTTTCTTTGTTGCGTCGGGGAGCGGTGAGCGAGAGTGCGTATTAAACGGCGCCACGGACTCCGGCGAACACCTAAACCTGGCTTTTTGCCCGGGGGGTGCGCGTCGCATTCCTCCCAATCGTCTCCGCAATCTCGACTCAATCGTGAATAAACTAATTGACCCAAGGACTCGAATCAATAAGCCATTACACCCCGAATACAACCCCCACACTTGGCTACTGAAATTCACAGCTCTACCACTTCTCTACAATCTTTTTACAAAGTAATTGACCTAACATAACTGCACAGCTCAAACAGTTTAACATACGAAACCAAAATTTGCAAGGAACGTTGCTCCTATATCGTAAACGTCCACCAAGGAAGGTTTTATCCGGCCCTCGTAACAATTTTCAAATCTTATTACACCTGTCCGAGTGTGCAGACTTATTATCCAAGATTTTCGTAGGTTTAGCAGTTTTGACATATACCACGACACTCGCTTATTGTTTCCATGGAACATATTATAGAGGATTCGTTCCAGTTTTCAACTATTCAATTCAACTAATTAACTTTTGGTGACGGGGTAGTGTGTGTAGAAAAGGAAAATAACAAACCCGGAGACGATGTAACTTTTTATTGCGCGTCACGTGACGCGTGCCGGTTTTGATGCGAGTTGTGGAAGTTGTCTCTGATGTTCTGCTGGAAGTTGTGTTCACTGATGTTCTGCTGGAAGTTGTGTCTGGATGTTGTTTCGAAGTTGTCTCTCGAAGTTGTTTCTCAAAACTGTCCATTTGTCACTCCCGTCCCGTCCTTTTATCCCTCGGTCAAACGCATCTTCTCTCTGGTAACTTTGGTGGGAGAGGTTTTCCGTTGTCCCGATTGGTTGTTCGTTCTTCCCTCCTATTGGCGCTGACGCCAAGTAAGAGGGAGGAAAAATCGGTATTGTTTGATCGGCTCCAGCCCGCTCATAAAAACGGTCTGGGCCATAAAACGATTAAGAAAAACCCGAACCTATCGGCTTTGTTTGATCAGCTCCAGCCCGCTTATAAAACGGTCTGGGCCATAAAACGGTTTAGGAAAAACCCGAACCTGTGCAACTCATCTTGTCAATAATGAGTCCCTAGAAACTATTTGTTCATTTGTACTTCCTTATCTACAGGCCCCTCTTTCCTACTGGGCACTTTGGGCACGTGCCCAGGGCCCCGCGGCCGATAGGCCCCCTAGTTATTTATATTCTTTACCTAAAAACATATTTCGAAAAAATCAAATTACTAGCCCGATAATATATAATTAGCCATAACAACTATTATTAGCCATAATAACTATTATTAGCCCGACTACAATACCATGCGCGAAGCTTCTCTATACAATTTAATGGTTTAGTAAGTACACTATTTTAACGAAAAATCATCTGTGTTGTTTCTGTGTGTATTCAAATAAAATAGTGCTCTGTCAAGGTCATATGAGCCCCATTATCCTAATGTGCCCAGGGCCCCCAATAGGTTAAATACGGCCCTGTTTATCTAGATTTTGAATTCTACACAGAAGGTAAGATAGCATCAGGAATGGACTCGATTCTATATTTTGTAAGAGGAATCCAACTGCCAATTTTTGCTACTGTGGCATTTGCGGTTTTAGAGATATAGGCTATAAAGATATTGAACCCCAATTTTCAGCCCGTTAAACCGAATTTTCAAAAAAATGGTGAAAGACATGTTATTTCATTTTTAAAAACGAATCTTAATACCAAATTTAATATCTGTAACGTTTTCCGTTTCTGAGATATACACTGTAGGGACTCATTATTGACAAGATGAGTTGCACAGGTTCGGGTTTTTCCTAAACCGTTTTATGGCCCAGACCGTTTTATGAGCGGGCTGGAGCCGATCAAACAATACCGATTTTTCCTCCCTCTTACTTGGCGTCAGCACCAATAGGAGGGAAGAACGAAAAACCAATCGGGACAACGAAAAACCTCTCCCACCAAAGTTACCAGAGAGAAGATGCGTTTGACCGAGGGATAAAAGGACGGGACGGGAGTGACAAAAGGACAGTTTGGAGAAACGACTTCGAGAGACAACTTCGAAACAACATCCAGACACAACTTCCAGTAGAACATCAGTGAACACAACTTCCAGCAGAACATCAGAGATAACTTCCACAACTCGCATCAAAACCGGCACGCGTCACGTGACGCGCAATAAAAAGTTACATCGTCTCCGGGTTTGTTATTTTTCTTTTCTCCACACACTACCCCGTCACCAAAGTGGTGACCCCGACGTGATCTTCATATTTTACAAGTGACGGTGGTAGCAACGTGCGCCAAGACACTCGCGACAAGCTATGGCGAATAACCACTCCAACGGGGCGCGTGTGAGACTGCCCGCATTTCTACCAGAGGACCCGGACCTCTGGTTCCAACTAGCTGATTGGGCATTGAAAAACGCTGGTATCACTACCAGTACCGAGAAGTTCGAATACGTCGGTACGTCGCTCGAGCCGCGGTACGCTAAGGAGATCCGCGACCTACTTCTCGACCCACCAAAGGAAGCCGACGACCCGTATCAGAAGCTGAAGGACGAACTTATCAGGAGACTCGGAAAAACACAGCAACAACGGACACGGCAGTTGTTGGAGCGCGAGGACATCGGCGACCGAACTCCGTCACAATTTTTGCGACAGCTGCAGCTACTTGCCGGCGAACACGGGGCCCAGGACATCACCAAGGCCCTCTGGATGGACCGCCTCAACCCGGTCGTGCGGGCCTGCCTAGCGACGCAGCAAGAAAACACCTCCCTCGACGAGTTGGCCAGGATCGCGGACAACGTTTTGGACTCGATCGGGACCCTACAGCCGCGAAACCAGGTATCCGCAGTGTCATCTTCCCTCGAGTCGAAGATCTTAGAGCAATTGGCCGGCCTCCAACGACAATTGGCGGAGGTGCAGATAGACAACCGACGGGAAATCTCGGCCATTAGGTCAGAGCTCCAGCAAGCGCGCCGCAGCCGTTCAATCAGTCGAGACCGCTCGGATCGGTCACCGTCGAACCGCAACCGCTCAGGTTCTCGCCTTCCGGTCCAGTACGACGGAATGTGCTGGTACCATTACACGTTCGGTGACAGTGCGCGCAAATGCAGGCCTCCGTGCGAGTTAAACGCCGTCTTCACCGCGCGTTCGGGAAACTAAGCGGATCATCGCTTATGGCGGCAAGCGATGACTGCCCAAACGTACGCCGCTTGTTCGTGCCAGATCGCATTAGCGGCACGAAATTTCTGATAGACACTGGTTCGGATCTGTGTATTTTTCCCCGTAAACTTGTGCGTGGTCGCCGGACAAAGACGAACTACGAACTTTCCGCAGCAAACAACACGCCGATTGCGACGTACGGCTCAGTGACAATGACATTGGATTTCGGATTGAGACGCGACTTCACGTGGAACCTTGTGATCGCGGACGTAACACGCGCGATTATTGGCGCCGATTTCCTGGCTCACTACGGCCTGCTGGTAGACATGCGAAACAAACATCTCGTAGATAGCCTGACGCAAGTCAAGACGACCGGAAATAGGCCGAGTTCGGGTAACATCGCAAGTGTCAAAATCGTCATCGGAAATTCCGAATATCACGAGCTTTTGCAGCGCTACCCAGAAATCACGCGACCCGACGGAGCAGGCAAGGCACCAACAGTGAAACACAGCACCGTCCACCACATACAAACGACGCCCGGACCACCTGAAGCCGCAAGACCGCGTCGACTTGCCCCGGACCGACTGTTGAACGCCAGAAAGGAGTTCGAGTCCATGCTGTGGTTGGGCATTTGCCGCCCATCTAAGAGCAGTTGGGCTTCACCTTTGCACATGGTGCCAAAGAAAGGCGACGAATGGCGTCCCTGTGGTGATTATCGGGCCCTCAACGCACGCACCATCCCGGATCGTTACCCGGTGCGCCACATCGAAGACTTCGCGCAGACGCTCAATGGGAAGAAGATCTTCACCTCGATCGATTTGGTAAGGGCATATCACCAAATTCCAGTCGCGGAAGAAGACGTTCCTAAAACGGCCATTACCACACCATTTGGATTATTCGAGTTTCCATCCATGAGCTTCGGGTTGCGAAACGCCGCGCAAACGTTCCAGCGGTTCATCGACGAAGTCCTCCGCGGTTTGGATTTCTGCTACGCTTACATAGACGACATCTTGGTGGCATCATCGTCCGAAGAGGAGCATCGTGGTCATCTGCAAATCCTGTTCGAACGCTTGCAGCAGTTTGGTGTCGTGATCAACCCCAACAAGTGCTGTTTCGGCGCGGCAACCATACAGTTTCTAGGGTACCGCGTCTCCGAGAGAGGAACAGAACCGCTTCCCGAAAAAGTCGCCGCGATCCGAGAATATGAGAAGCCGAAGACTGCCAAAGGACTACGGCAGTTCCTGGGGATGCTCAATTTTTATCGAAGGTTTCTACCCAGGGCTGCTAAAACACAGGCGAACATCAACGACCTTCTCAAAGGTAACATCAAGGGGAGCACGCCGATTCAGTGGAACAACGGAGCCGAGGCAGCCTTCATGCAGTGCAAGGAGGAGCTGGCCACCGCAGCACTCTTGGCGCATCCTCGACCCGGCGCAGACCTGTCTCTGGTGTGCGACGCGTCGGACTACAGCATAGGCGCAGTCCTTCAACAACGAGTCGACGATCACTGGGAGCCGCTTGGATTCTTTTCAAAGAAGCTTAGTAGCTCCGAGAATAAATATAGCGCATACGATCGGGAGCTCCTAGCGATTTACTGTGCAGTTCAGCATTTCAGGCATATGGTCGAGGGCCGTCCGTTTACCATCCTCACGAACCACAAGCCGCTAATTTTCGCCTTCCGCCAGAGGTCCGACAAATGCTCGCCACGCCAATTCCGTCACCTGGACTTGATTAGCCAATTTACAACCGACATCAGGCACATCGCGGGGCAAGACAACGTCGTCGCCGACGCTCTATCCAGGGTCGACGAGATCACTGTTCCAATGGACTTCGAGGCTCTGGCGACATCGCAGCAACAAGATCAGGAACTTCAAGGACTCTTGCAGGATGACAGCTCCGAGCTGGACTTGCGACAAATCCGCATTCCGGGTTCAGACGCCGCGATCTTCTGCGACGTCAAAACACCCACTGCCAGGCCTTTTCTCACGACGCCGTTCCGCAGGGCAGCCTTCGACGCCATCCACGGGCTGTCTCATCCTGGGATCAGGGCAACAACGAAAATGATGACACAGCGCTACTTTTGGCCCTCCATCAACGTGAACTGTCGCACCTGGGCACGAGCTTGTATCCAGTGTCAGCAATCCAAGGTCACCAGGCATGTATCCGCTCCAGTCGGCTCATTTGCAGCACCTTCCCGCCGGTTCGAGCACGTTCATCTGGACCTGATCATCATGCCGTACTCGCAGGGATACAGGTACTGCCTAACCTGCGTTGATCGTTTCTCGCGATGGCCGGAGGCAATCCCTCTACAGGACCAGGAAGCCGAAACCGTTGCCCGCGCTTTCTACAACAGCTGGGTTGCACGTTTTGGCACACCTCTCCGGATCACCACCGACCAAGGCAGGCAGTTCGAGTCCCACCTGTTCCGCTGCCTCAACCAACTCCTAGGGACGACGCACCTGCACACAACGGCGTACCACCCAGCGGCCAATGGCATGGTCGAACGTTTTCATCGGCAGCTAAAAAGCTCCATCAAGTGCTTGCAGGCTACTCGGTGGACTGAAACGCTCCCAACGGTGCTACTTGGCATACGTGCAGCTTGGAAGGACGACCTACAGGCGACAACAGCCGAGATGGTCTACGGTCAGCCCCTTCGCCTTCCCGGAGAATTCCTGGTATCCCGGGCGATCCCAGAGGTCGACAACTCCGCTGAATTCGTGAAGGAACTTCGTCAACGCTTCGAGACACTCCGTCCAGTCAGTGGGTCCAGGCACGGTGAGCGCAGAATCTTCGTCTTTAAGGATCTCGTCACTGTTAACCACGTTTTTGTGCGCCACGACGCACCAAACGGACCTCTCCAACTGCCGTATAATGGTCCGTACAAAATAATTTCTCGCACTGACAAGGTTTTCATTCTCTTGATGCGGGGAAGACACGTACCAGTTACGATCGATAGACTCAAACCTGCGTACATCATCGACGAGAACATCGAAAAACCAGAGCTGGAGAGCGACTCCGATGACGACCCTCCGGACGACGCGGGCGGAACCCAAGCTCCCATGCAACCAGCGCCAGCACCAGCACCATCGCTTGCACCCCAACCTGTGACTCCCAACACCGACCCAGGCCTCCGAACAAGATCAGGACGCCGCGTTAGATTCACCGAATTTTACCAGGCCGGTTTGAGATAAACCCTGTAACTTTGTAAATTATGCACTTGTATCGTTAATCACTAGCAGGGGGGTCCTGTAGGGACTCATTATTGACAAGATGAGTTGCACAGGTTCGGGTTTTTCCTAAACCGTTTTATGGCCCAGACCGTTTTATAAGCGGGCTGGAGCTGATCAAACGAAGCCGATAGGTTCGGGTTTTTCTTAATCGTTTTATGGCCCAGACCGTTTTTATGAGCGGGCTGGAGCCGATCAAACAATACCGATTTTTCCTCCCTCTTACTTGGCGTCAGCACCAATAGGAGGGAAGAACGAACAACCAATCGGGACAACGGAAAACCTCTCCCACCAAAGTTACCAGAGAGAAGATGCGTTTGACCGAGGGATAAAAGGACGGGACGGGAGTGACAAAGGGAGAGTTTTTAGAAACAACTTCGAGAGACAACTTCGAAACAACATCCAGACACAACTTCCAGCAGGACATCAGTGAACACAACTTCCAGCAGAACATCAGAGACAACTTCCACAACTCGCATCAAAACCGGCACGCGTCACGTGACGCGCAATAAAAAGTTACATCGTCTCCGGGTTTGTTATTTTCCTTTTCTCCACACACTACCCCGTCACCAAAATGTCAATTTTCTTATAACAAAAATCTAAATATTTCTTGAACCGGGCGACTTAGAAGCTTCATTTTACTTTTCCGCACTTACTAAAGCACTGTGGAAGACGATTTGCATCAATAAAATCAGGTTCTTTATAAACTCCGAGCAGTGCAAAGTTACTTTTGGTCTGGCTAAGAGTGATATCTTCCATCGAAATCTTGTAAAAAAACCTACTTAGCTTATTGTACTTCAAGGAACTGTATGAATTGACAGCTCTTGTTGTGTTTTACAACCACCCAGGTTGATTTCATGCCACCTAGGTGGTTTTTCTAGGACCTAGGTGCTCAAATTTGAGTGAAAACCTTTATGAAATTAATCCAAATTAGTCTAAAC
Source organism: Phosphuga atrata (assembly GCA_944588485.1). Classification (NCBI taxonomy): domain Eukaryota; kingdom Metazoa; phylum Arthropoda; class Insecta; order Coleoptera; family Silphidae; genus Phosphuga; species Phosphuga atrata. Next base: position 79,603,911 of record OX155895.1, read on the forward strand.
GAAATGTCGTCTCTTTCTAAACATACTCGATTGATATAGGAAACTTCATGACCGCTCAGGTTGTTTTACGAGCAGCTAGAAAAGTTTTTTTGCACCTAGGTGCTTAAATGTTGATGAAAATCTTGCCCAAACCTTCTAAGCTATTATTAACTGGACCCCCTGGCTCAATACAGGCTGCTTAAACATCTTGATAGTTCAATTCAAGCACCTAGGTCTTCACTCTTTCAGCAAAGTCTGTTGCAAAAATCTTCTTACATTGTTGTACTTCAAGGAGCTGGATGAACTGGCAACTCCGATACCAACCGATATCTCCGAGGAAGGAACGTTGGAGATCAGTTTGATGGACCAAATCCAGAACGAGGTACTTTGTACGGTACGAGATACTCTTACATTGTTGTACTTCAAGAAGCTGGATGAACTGGCAGCTCCGATACCACCCGATTTCTTCGAGGAAGGAATGTTGGATATCAGTTTGATGGACCAAATCCAGAACAAGGGCATCAAAAGAACGAGTCATCGATGTCTTAAACAAGTGGCGAGATTGAAAAAGGCGTATTGGTGTAGATAGGGATAACATCCTAGCCAAAAAACAACTAGCGGCATATGCCGATCACAAATATTATGAGGAGAAAGGCGGACGAAGCGCAGAGGACCTATGCCCAACTAAAAGCTGCTGCAAAGATAGTGGGCAAAAATCAACGCAAGTAAAGCAAAGGTGATGACACAAAGAAGAAAGCACGAGCCAGAATTACAGTTGCCAGACTAAATCAAGGATATCAACGAATTTATGTTTCTGGGTGTGTAAATCAACAAAGATGGTACCGAAGACAGAGAGGTAAGACGCTTAAGAGTCCCAACAGCAAATAAGGCGTACTATGCAATGGCAGAAATATTAAGATCTAATAGTGTGCATTGCAAGAACAAGCTTGGAATATACAAGACAATAATTCAGACCACCACATGCTATTGTAACAAAACATGGACTATGACCAAAAAAAAAAAAACAGAACACAATGGAAATATCATCATCCAATGGCACTACAGCCCAAATCGAGCCTTGGCCTCCTCCCACAGCCTACACTTGTGATTGGTGTCTTGATCTTAGGCACAAGTGTAAGGAGCCCTTACAGTTTTTAACGTGGTTGGCGAGCTACTATTTGGGGAGGTTTCGAGGCAGATTTTTACTGTGATGACTTTGCCACAGGCATCTACAGGAGAACGGTGGCTTATTTTTACCTTGTCCAGGATTTGAACCCGGGACTTGCGGCTCCGAAGTCTGACACCTTGACTACTACACCACCACCGCCTGCAATAGACATATTGGAGCTCAAGTTGCTACATAGGATTCTAGGGGTGGTAATGGTTGGAAACATTAGAAGGCTAAGGTACAATAACGAGCTATACCAGATAAACCAAGAGCCACCGGTTTCTACATTCATCTGCAAGGACTAAGACGGGCAGAACATGTGCTCAGGATGGATCAACAACAATCTGGCACTGCACGCAAAAAATACAAGGCACACGGCCAACAGGCAGGCCAAGAAAACAGTTGGAAGAAGAGATCCAGGAAGATGCATACAAACTACTCAGAGTAAAAGCACAGAGAAGAATAGCAATGGAGATGGAAGAAGAGGCCAGGGTCTGATCTGGGCTGTAGCAATGGCGCTACAGCCCAGATCAGGGCTGTAGCATCTTCATATGGATCAAGGAGAAGATTGAATGAAATTAACGGGTAACAGTAGGCAAATAAAACAAGAATCTGATGTAATGGAGACCATGGAAGTGAAACTATGGTCCTAAGTCAAGAGGGTGAAGCAAGACAACAATGTCCAACTGATTTTCAATTTCAGAATAAATGTGATTGATTTCAATTTGGAAAAAATTGTTTCCAAAATGTCAGTTTTAAGTTTTTTGAAAAGTGAAATATGTAAATGTTCAACTCACCACTAATTTTCGATGGCAGTTCCCTAATGGGAACAACGTCCTTCACATAGTAAACGTCGTAGGATTCCCTCAACAAGTCCTGCGGCGATTGAGCGATTACAAAGTTTATGTGCGCCATATTTCACACCGATAAACTCATTCAAACTTTACACCGAAAACAAAAACAGGACGCACACGCGACCGTTACAACTACTATTCAAATTGTTTACATGTGCCTTTGCACGTTGCCAACGGTTTTATATTTCAACTTCCAAGCAGACTGCGCATGAGCTCATTGACATCAATGAAGTTGGCTTATGATGAAAAGCAGTTTTATACCGTGTGATCAAAAAATATATAGATTTCAGATATAAATTATTGTCATAACTTTTTTGCAGATTTTTTTACCCGAACGAAATCGAAAACGGTTTTCCAGTTTATTTCGCTCTAAAGTTACAAATGAACATATATTTTTTCTCTGTACACCATCTCGCATTTCGCACTAATTTGACGCTGTCATAACTTTTGAACGGCTCACGACCAGGAGTGGATGGGCCATAAGACGAACCGGGAAATTTCCCGTGGGCCGGCTGATCAGAGGCCCGCAGGGCCGGTGGCTGAAAGTACGTCTAAGTGGTCTACTAACATATACCTATTCATAAACATGTATTTATCGAAAATAAAGAACCGGAATGAATTTTTCATTTCCTTAACAAATTTTTGTAGGTCTTTTGTAATTTTTTTCATTATACACTATTATTTGCCTATATAATTAATTAGCCTATATAAAAAAATTATTTAACTATTTGCCTATATAAAAAAATAGATTTTATATTTCTTCTTCCGTCTGCCCTTAAATAACTCGTTTAACTTAATTAACTAGTTTATTTTGTAGTAATTAAGATAAGTCACGCGCTATGGATTGCTTAATATTCGATTTTATGAAATGAGAGGGACAAATTCAATTTTTGACTGAAAAAGAAAGAAGTAAGTACCACCAGCGCGAGCGATTAGAAATACAGTATAATCTTGATAATCCGACACATATGGGACCAGATAACCGCCGGATTATCGAAAAATTTCGGATTCTCGGGATTTAAAAAAGGCAATAGTTTTATGTAAACGTTTTAAATAAGTAAACGTTTACATAAAAAAAATATGTACAAACTTAGAAGAGATAGTAAGACAATTTTAGAGTGGAGTTAGCTTGGTCAGAATAGTCAATCAAGTTTTCAAAGTTAAAAGCAGGGTGTGTTGGGCCAGACCTTTTACCAAGAACATTGGATGGTGTTGCTTTTTGACTTTTTTTTATTTTTCTGTGCGCGAGGTTTATATCCGGCGCGGGGCAGCGACAAACAAAAGACACGTGTTTCCCCAGAGCGCCGCAGTACTGAACGTGCCCGATTAACCAATCGGATTATCAAGATTATACTGTATTTAGTTTTCATACGGCTACGGAATCATTAGGTAACAGAAATTTAACGTTTAAAACTGTGTAAGAGCAGACTGTTCAATTGTAACAAAGTATGTTTTGGGTTGTGAAATCCAGGGGCGGATCTAGGATTGTAATTTGGGGGGGGGGGGGGGTTTGCTTAACCCCGCTGAGGGTAGGTAAAGTAATGACACATTGTCACACATTTTATTTTGCTTAACGCATAATAAGTCTCCTCGGATAACTTTTCGCAAATTCCTCAATGAATTCGTTTGGTTGTAGATTAGCAGAGATATCTCGGTGAATATACATGGAAGCCAAACCGGTTAACATGTCGTGGGTCAGTGTCGTGCGAAGGTACGTTTTTTTATTAGTTTAAGCGAAGAGAAGCTGCGCTCCACACTACAAGTGATTACTGGTAATGTAGCGAGAATTTGTAAAAAAATTTCTATATTTGTAAAAAAACTCATTTGTCTCTTGATGAGCTTCAGCTGCTGTTTGTGGTCGCTGTTGTCTACCACTCCATAGCTCCTTCCAAAGAGATATTTCTCCCGATAACGAGAGAGGATGAGGTAAATCGTAAACACTGTAAACGCGTGCAGCTGCTACTATTTTTTATTTATTATTATTTATTATTATAACCTTTTATTGGCATATATACAAAATATATTAAAATATATTACATACTATACATATATTACCTACACGTTATATACTAAAGGAATAGGTTCTTCCTTTTTGCCTATTTGCTCTTTCCACTTTTTCACCCTCCTTAACAATTCCAAACCAATTCCACTTTCATCCATACACTTCTTCCATTCTTGTCCTAGCCTTTTCTCCTGTTCCTTCCATTCATTCCTTGTACATTCTTCTATCCAATGTTCCCATCTATCCTCTCCAGCCCCACAAACTGTGCACTTCCGATATTCTTCACTCATCCAATATTTCCTACCACGCTCTTCACTTCCACACCTAAACCTTGCCAGTATGACCTGCGTGTCTGCCTCTTTCGTTGAGTATAAATGGGTAGGTAAACGACCAAGCACCTGAATCTTTGCATATTCTTTGAAAAATCTACTGTTTGCAATTTGGTCTTGGCGTTCCTGTAACTCTACCTCTACTAATCGCTCACCTAGCATTTCCACCCAGTTTGCCCCTTCCCTCTTAAGTTTTTCTAGTCCCTCGCCAGATATCCCTGCTCTTTCATATAATTTCCTTTTATTCATTCCCCACGCATTCCCATTCTTCCCTCTTTCACCCTCCTGATTTGCCATTCTAAATACCTCTTTTATTATTCTTTCATCCCCCATTTCACTCACCTTGTATTCATATCTTATCACCCTGTTTGCCGCTAAAACGGCCACCTTGTAGGCATTCACCTCTTGCAGAACTATGTAGCCTGGTGTCGATTTGTCTAACTTTAGGAATTTCTTGTAGAAGTTTTGTTGAACCCTCTCTATCTTCTCTTCCTCTCTAATCCCCCATACTTCCGAACCATAGGTCAAAACACTTCTCACACACACTTTCCATATTACCTCCGCCGCCCTAAAGTTCCCTACAAAACTAGATCTCCATCCCTTCCACATGCGTTCTGCCGCCACCCACGCTTTTTTCGACACATAATCCACATGCTCCCTATTAGTGCACCCAGTTCCAAACACATATCCTAAATACCTAAACTTTTGCACCTCCTCAATTTCCTTTCCTAGCCATTCGAAACGTTCTTTCCTATATTTACCTCCCCTTTTAAAACGCATCCATTTAGTTTTTCCCACGTTTACATTTAGCTCTCTCTTTTTAAAATAACCTCTCAGCCTTTCAATCAACTCCTTCATTTATCCTGCGGTTTGAGCGAACACTACCATATCGTCCGCGTAGGCTAAGCTCCACACTTTCTTTCTCCCTATAACCACGCCTCCAGCTTGGCCATCTGTCAACACTTTCTCCATGTCAGCCACATAGAGATTAAAAAGTGTAGGACTCAACGGGCATCCCTGCCTCAGACCCTTTCTTACTTCAAAATACTCAGATTCACACCCATTCACTCTAATCTTACATACTGTTTCCTTATATAACTCTCTTACATTCCTTATCACACTCTCTGAGATTCCCTTTTTTCCCAAGCACTCTACCAACTTCCCTCGATCTACCGAATCATACGCCGCCTTTAGGTCAATGAAAAGAGCAAACAGGCTCCCTCTGCTTATTTCTTGATCAATTATGTAGCGCAGGGTTACTAAATGCTCTATCGTACTCCGTCCCTCTCTGAAACCAGCTTGCACCTCTGGCACTAGATGCTTCTCCTCTATCTCTCTCCTCAACCGCTCGTCCAAGATTTTGGTGAAAATTTTATATGCCGAATTCACTAGCGTAACCCCCCTGTAGTTTCCTACATTTTCCCTATCTCCACTCTTATATATTGGGTGAATTATTCCCTCCTTCCAGCTCTTTGGTGCACTCTTTGCTCCCCTCCATACCAAATTCAATTCTTGGGTGATTCTAGTCTTACACTCTTTCGGGATAGCTTTCCAGGCTTCGTTTCCTACGCCGTCAGGGCCTGCCGCTTTTTTTTGTTTTAGTGCTGCTATAACATTTTCCACTTCATCAATCTTTATTTCTTCTTGGCCTAAATCTTCCAAAGCTTGTTCCTCCCTTACTCTTCTATTCCCTACTCTTTCCTGTGGCTCGACTCCTTCCAACAAAACCATAAAGTGACTTTTCCACTTTTCCATTGGAATGCTGTTTGGAAATCGTTCTCTCCTCGCTCCTCTTTCTTTTAAATACTTCCAGAGCTGTGCTTCTGTTTTGATGTCAAGTATGCGCTGACGTTCTCTTCTCTCCCACTCCTGTTTTTTCTTCGTCTCCAAATCCTTTAATTCGCCCTTAGTCTTTAACCAATCTTCTTTACTACTGGTGCCCTCTCGCCACTTTCTCATAACCTCTCTATACGTTTGTTTCTCCGTCATATATTCTTTGTCTGCCCATGATCTTCCCGGTGATGCTGTTGTGATTTTCTTCTTTACCATTCCTGCCTCCATATTCTCTATAATCTTGTCTATATCTTTTAATTCCTTCCAGTTTATTGCTTCCATTCTAGCCCTATACTTCTCAGTCGCTTCGTTGTCCCATCTGGTAACCCATTTCTCCTCCCTAGATGCAATTATTGTTTTCGTCATCAAGCTTATTGCCACTGGCATGTGGTCTGAATCAATTCTCCCTCCTATCTCCATCTCTTTAATTTCCTGCCTTGCCGGGTCATTTGCCACTACCAGATCTATAGTCGATAATCCTCCTGCCCCCACAAATGTGAAATCTCCCTCCCAGTCTCCTTCCACACACCCATTTACGACGTCCCATTGATTTTCCCTTACCCATTCCGCCCACCCTCTCCCTTCTGCATTTCTAACTTTATCCTTGGCTTTCCTTATTATTTCTCTACCTTCAATATCCATTGTGTGGAACTGCTCTTCCCCGATTCTAACATTCCAATCGCCTCCTACCAGTAACTTTGCCATTACCGTACCTTCTCCATTCATTTTTATTGCCTCTTTAATTACTTCCAGTCCTTTGTTGTTGTATACCGTGGCCACTTGCCACCAGGCTTCTTCTAATTCCACTTCCCTGCACACTATGCCTTCTGCCTCTTCCAGTCTTCTTTCTGACTCATTGATATTGCTTTTAACTCCTGTTAATATACCCCCCTTTGCTCTTCCATACTTATATTCTCTCTGGGCCGGCTGCAATTTCCATCTATAGTCTTTGGGAAGTTTTCCTTTGCAGCTCTCTCATTCTTTTTCCTGCATCCAGGTCTCAACCAATCCAATTATATGAAATTTCTTGAGAAACATTATAATAGATCTGTTATCGCTTTCCAATTTCCTCTTCAGTCCCGCCACATTCCAAAAGAGTATCTTAATATTTTCCGTTAACCGTTCATCATTGTTCTTGTGTCTTTTCGCCATCTCTCTCTCTTTTATTTGAAACAGACTTAGTTTTTTGGCATAATTTTCTGTGACTCCTCCCATGTTACCCAATTTCCATCCACTTCCATCTTATTATAACCGATCTTCACTTTGTGCCCTCTATCTTTTAGCATCTTTGCTTTCTGTCGCAAATCCTTTTGAATTTCCTGTTCTTTCTTAGTAAAATCGTCTTGGATAAAAATATCAGACCCCTTCAGCTTATATTTATTTAGCATTATTTTTCTCTTTACTTCCCAACTTGTCAATTTTGCAACAATTGGCCCTTGGTTCGAACCTTTGTCTCCTATCTTGAACATGCTTCCTACCCCTTCTTTTACTCCAAATCTTTCTTCCAATAACCTTTTAGCGTCTTCTAACCATCTCTCTCCTTTTACCCCATGAATCACAATATTATTTTTTATTTCCTTTCTTTCTCTTCTTTCTTCCATTTCTCTCAGTTGTTTTACTTCCTCTCTTCCTCTCTTAGCGTTAGTCTTGATCATTCTCCCCACTTCTGACGGAGTTTTCTCTCTCTATTCTGTAGTCGTCCTCCAACTTCTTTATTCTGCCCTTAATATCGGTGTTTTCGTTTCTTATCGCCTTCAATTGTGATATCATTTCCTCTTTCCACACCCTTTCCTTCTCCTCTACTTCCTTTTGTTCACTCCTAGCCCTTTCCAATTTTTCTTCGAGTTCTTTATTTTCTCTTCTCATTTCTTCCATCTTATTCTGGACGGCTTTAAAATCCTTCCTCATTTCCCGTAGCTCTTCAAAGATCTTCTCCAAAGCTCCTCCGATACCCACGCTCATTTCTCTTTTTTCCAAATCCTCTTTTTTGGAACGTTTTGCCAATTGTGTCGGCGACCGACTCAATTTCGCGCACCGATCAAAAGGACTTCTAACCTCACTGTTTGATCTTGGCCTGCTGTCGTGTTCCATTGCCTATGTCTTATTTATTGTTTATTTATTTTCACTATGCTACCAAAATGTACCCGGTCTCGAACCCGCGCGCAGTTGTGCTTAAATATTTTTTCTCCACTTCTCCGGTTCACTCGCTTATATTCTAACGTTTACAATTAGTTTCTGCTACTATCGAGGTCAGATTTTATATCTTCACGATAGCACTTGGTAGAAGGTGGAACAGATCGAGAATCGAAGAGTGCTCTGCACTCGAAAAACGACTCGTCTCGTTCTTACTACACTTTCTATCATCTCATAACAAAGGTTAAGATCTAATGCAACTGCCTGCAGTTGCTGTGAAAGCGAAACAGTGATTTCAAATACTGCAGCGGTTAGCGTTAAGATAAGACAAAGTCGACTCTTTGAATAGAAGCCAGAAAACTTGCACTTTTCAATGACGGAGAAGTTCTGTCGATTTCTTCAAGGTACTGTACGATAGGGTCAAAGAACTCTTTGAATTGAAGAAGCGCATCATGCTTTTCAACCCAGCGTGTATCACTAAGACTTTGCAACTTGACTCTTTTCGTCTGTGGGTGTTTTTTAACGATAGCTTGTTTGAAAAGTTTCAATCTTTTTGCTGACTCTCGTATAAAATTGTTAACATTATTTACTATTGCCATCATATTGCGAACACTAGACAGGCTGCATGCCTTCACGACAGCTAGATTTAGTTTATGGGCGGCACAATGCATGTAAGGCGCTAGCAGTTGGATCTCGGGACACGTATTGAAATAAGCCACCGTCCTCTTATGCATGACTCTGGCAAAGTCATCACAGAAATTTGCCGAGAATATCTACCTCAAATGTGGCTCGCCGCCCTCGTTAAAAAACGTAAGGGCCCCCTACGCTTCTGTCTAAGATCTAGACACCAAACACAAGTATACGTAAAGGACACCTAGGTCCCAGTTAAGCTGTTGCGCCAGAAAGAAGGAGAACTATGGAAATATATTTTCCGATGAGTTCACTTTTGTCACGGAAGAACTCAGATGCTTTTGGTTGGGGCCCCTTCGAGCCCCCCCCTGGATCCGCCACTCGTGAAATCTATGCAAAACTGGTTTCCGTATGTTTAACCCTTGCACCGCCATTCCGGGAGGTGTGACCCAGGGCCCTGAATTCATACAGCGCCGTCCCGGGCGATGCAACCCGGGGTTTCTTTTTGTACCAGCGCCATCTAGTGATAAAACGCTGATACTATTTAAATTTTAAGAAATTTGTCAAAATTTTTTTTAGAGGTTTTTTGAAAAAATCTCCCCGCGAAGACTACAGGCCGCGGGACGGCAAAACTCGCAGTCCGGATAGAAAAAAGACCAGGCTACACGGTGAAGGTGCCAGTTTTCTGGATAAACCACGTCTGGGTGATTTGCGGGCGTGTTGAAAAAAAGGCAAAAATCTCGAGAGTGGTACCAAAATACGCGCAGCGGCGGGCGGCATCGCCCCGTGCCGCAAAAGTCGGATTCGGGGACGCGGCGAGGGGGGTAAATGTAAAAAGCCGAGCAAAAAAGGGTGATGTTTTCCAACGTCGGCAGCTCGACGGGGACAGCTCGGATCGCGAACCCTTAAATACAAAAGTGGTGCGGGAGTCCATGCGGCCAGAAACGGCGAAACTGTAGCGGTTAGACTGACCGCACCTTCCGGAGAACGGTAGCCGATACATTACGAACTGTGGCGGGCGACTCCCTGGTCGCAGCAACCAAAATGCGCGTCTCGGCGGGGCTTACGTGCCGCTCAATTTGGAATGTCAAAAACGCGACATCTTGGTGCCCCAAATTAACATTCAAGTTTTTCTCTGTGCGGATTAACAGTTATAAGTGGACGTCGCGACGCGATTCCGCGACGTCTAATTAGTGGTGGGAAAAGCCAACGGACCATTCTATAATCCACTGAAAAATCCAGAACATTCACCGGGGGCTACAAAAATATGGACGTTTTATTTTCGTCATTAGTTTCTTGCTATAGGGCGAGTTTGGTCGGGCGTCGCGACGGTTGCAAACGATGCAGCGCAATGCCGCTTGCACTACAAGATAAAACGTTCAATTCTCTGCGGAAATCGCCCAAAACTGTTACCGCAGAGCTTAAGTTGGTGATTCTGCGCGAGTTTTCCCGGCCGTCCAAGAAACGTCGTTTTATGGCGTCGCGATGCCATCTTCTGCGTGGGCGGGCGCCACGGTGTCCGCGGGCATAGGGCTGTGGACCACTGCTTTAGTATATATAAGAAATTGTATTTATTTAAAATAACGATATCAAAAATAATATTAAAACAGGTAAACACTAATACTATAAAATCACAATTCATTTAACTCCTCATACACTTATGAACTCCTCATAATCTCCTCATGTACTTATGAACTTACTATACCAGTCTTTTTAAACCCTTGCAACTGCTCGAACAGCTCTGACCGATCCAAAATCGCCTCCAGCTCCTCATCCGAAAAAATAAAACCATTCGGATGGATGTTCTCCGGTTTGCGTTCATTGAACAGCTCCTTCAGAACCGCCTCCAAATTCTCCTCCTTCTTCTGCGACTGCATCCGGAACTTGCCCTCTTTTATCACCAGCTTCTCCAAGCGCCGTTTCATATCCCCACAATGGATTATTTTCTCATCGATGGTGTTCTTTGTGGCCAAGGTGTATATCATCACGGGTTTCGTTTGACCGATTCTATGACATCTATCCTGCGCTTGATTATCAACTTGAGGATTCTAAAATTGATAATAAAAATTAAAAAATAATAGATAACAAAGTTAAAAAAAACGGGCCAAGTGCGATTTGTGACTCGCGCACCGAGGGTTCCGTACAAACTTGTAAGTAAGGTATCTTTACGAGGACCTAACTGTATGCAACCCATTTGCTTCTGGTGCCCGACAATACCACGCAACACATTAGTGTATTTTCATTAGTGTATTAAGTTAAGTGTATTAAGTTTCTAATAGTAAATTCGCATTTTTCTTGTAATTAAACTACATATTTACGGTTTTCAGTTTTTCCCTTTACATGTGCTGTAAGACACCGCTGCTTGCAAAATTTCATGATTCTACGTCAACGGGAAGTACCCTATAGGTTTTGATTCCCTTGTGAAATCGTAAAATATGCGACATAAACGGTCATATCTTTTGATCGCGTTGACTTACAATTTCGACAGCTGAAAGAGACCGCAGACCCGAGTATTTGATACACATTTCAACTTGTTACCTCTACGCGTTCCTGAGAAAAATAGTCTTGACAGACAGACAGACGGACAACAAAGTGATCCTATAAGGGTTCCGTTTTCGGTACGGAGCCCTAAAAATCTAAGACTTCAATAGACATTTTTAGGTTAGTTAAGCGCATGCACATCCGCCAAGTTTGAACGGCGGGAATATTAAAGTTTCGGGAAAATAATAAGGTTATATCTATTTAAGGAAATTGAATAGATCTTTTTTACGGTTACTTAAGCGAATGCGCGTCCGCGTTTGTTTAAAAGGCGGGAATATGAAAGTTTCGGGCAAATTTTGTTATTTTCACTGGCTATACGGCAAAAAGTGCCCGAAAACATGGCGGAAATTGACGCATGCGGATAAAAATTTTCAACTATGAAAAGGTCTATTAATTGTTTTTCAGAGAATTAAAGAGTATTATTAGTTGAATAAATAATTTGTAAATATTGTAATGAATAATCTGTAGCTTTCTAGAAAATCATCTAAAGTTAGTTAAAGGGGCCCACACACGTTCAATATAATTGCTTCAATATAAAGGCCGATTCTCATATACGCGACACTCAGCTAAGCGACGTCACGCGAAATCACCTGTCAAATAATGATTACATTGTTTTAAATGGGTGGAAATTTGGGCCTAAATACACCAAATGTTTGAATTAAAAAAAAGCAAAATAATTTGCAATTTTTGTCTAAATTAAACTATTTGATCAAGTATTTTCTACAAGAAGTTGCAGATTTTTGTTAGTTTTTGTCTAAAAGAATAGAGATATTTGGAAATTTTGTTGTAAAAAATTAAAATTTGACCAAATTAAACGTTGAAAGAAAACTTACATATTTTAATAAAAAAATATTATTGTACCATACCAAATTGTCAAAAATTTGGGTCTAAATTGTCTACAATTTCAGTCAAAATTGTAGACAATTATTGTTAAAATTGTCTAAAATTTGGGTTTAATAAGTTGATGGCAATTACAAAAAAAAAATCGGCTCAAATTTCCTGAAATTTGGACATTTTAGCCAAATTTATCTAAAATTTCTGCCTAATTTGCCGAAAATTTGTGCCTAAATAACTTTTGATTGGTAAAATAATTTGCAATTTTATCTAAAAAGTAAAACGATTTCACACTTTTTTTCAACATTAAGTTACTGATTTTTGTTTAAAACAATAAATACAGAAATTTTGCATATAAATTGATGAAAATTAAATTTAACAAAAAATTGTGTCTAAATAAAACTCTTAAACAAGTTTTCAAATAAAAGAAAAAAAATTTAACTAATTAAGATTTGTAAATTTTTTAATGCTCGCAAATTTGCAGATTTTTATTGTAAGAAATTTTGTTGTAAAAAATTAAAATTTGTCCAAATTAAACATTGAAAGAAAACTTACATATTTAATAAAAAAAATACTTTAGTTATAATTTTGGACCAACTTGTCAAAAATTTGGGTCTAAATTGTCTACAATTTCAATTAAAATTGTAGACAATTTTTTGTCAAAATTGTCTAAAATTTGGGTTTAATAAGTTGATGGCAATTAGAAATAAAATTTCGGCTTAAATTTCCTGAAATTTGGACATTTTAGCCAAATTTATGAAAAATTTTTGCCTAATTTGCCGAAAATTTGTGCCTAATAACTTTCGATTGGTAAAATAATTTGCAATTTTGTCTAAAAAACAAAACGATTTCGGAATATTTTTCAACACGAAGTTACTGATTTTTGTTTAAAACAATAAATACAGAAATTTTGCATATAAATTGATAAAAATTAAATTTAACAAAAAATTGTGTCTAAATAAAACTCTTAAACAAGTTTTCAAATAAAATAAATTTTTTTTTAACTAATTAAGATTTGTAAATTTTTTAATGCTCGCAAATTTGCAGATTTTTGTTGTAAAAAATTAAAATTTGTCCAAATTAAACATTCAAAGAAAATTTACATATTTAATAAAAAAAATGTTATAATTTTGGACCAAATTGTCAAAAATTTGGGTCTAAATTGTCTACAATTTCAATCAAAATTGTAGACAATTTTTTGTCAAAATTGTCTAAAATTTAGGTTTAATAAGTTGATGGCAATTACAAATAAAATTTCGGCTTAAATTTCCTGAAATTTGGACATTTTAGCCAAATTTATCCAAAATTTTTGCCTAATTTGGCGAAAATTTGTTGTGCCTAAATAACTTTCGATTGGTAAAATAATTTGCAATTTTGTCTAAAAAACAAAAACAATTTCGCAATATTTTTCAACACGAAGTTACTGATTTTTGTTTAAAACAATAAATACGGGAATTTTGCATATAAATTGATGAAAATTAAACTTAACAAAAAATTGTGTCTAAATAAAACTCTTAAACAAGTTTTCAAATAAAAGAATTTTTTTTTTAATGAATTAAGATTTGTAAATTTTTTAATGCTCGCAAATTTGCAGATTTTTGTTGTAAAAAATTAAAATTTGTCCAAATTAAACATTGAAAGAAAACTTACATATTTAATAAAAAAAATGTTATAATTTTGGACCAAATTGTCGAAAATTTGGGTCTAAATTGTCTACAATTTCAATCCAAATTGTAGACAATTTTTTGTCAAAATTGTCTAAAATTTGGGTTTAATAAGTTGATGACAATTCCAAATAAAGCTTCTAAAAATTTCGGCTTAAATTTCCTGAAATTTGGACATTTTTTCCAAATTTATCTAAAATTTTTGCCTAATTTGCCGAAAATTTGTTGTGCCTAAATAACTTTCGATTGGTAAAATAATTTGCAATTTTGTCTAAAAAACAAAAACAATTTCGCAATATTTTTCAACACGAAGTTACTGATTTTTGTTTAAAACAATAAATACGGGAATTTTGCATATACATTGATGAAAATTAAATTTAACAAAAAATTGTGTCTAAATAAAACTCTTAAACAAGTTTTCAAATAAAATAAATTTTTTTTAACTAATTAAGATTTGTAAATTTTTTAATGCTCGCAAATTTGCAGATTTTTATTGTAAGAAATTTTGTTGTAAAAAATTAAAATTTGTCCAAATTAAACATTGAAAGAAAACTTACATATTTACCAACTTGTCAAAAATTTGGGTCTAAATTGTCTACAATTTCAATTAAAATTGTAGACAATTTTTTGTCAAAATTGTCTAAAATTTGGGTTTAATAAGTTGATGGCAATTACAAATAAAATTTCGGCTTAAATTTCCTGAAATTTGGACATTTTAACCAAATTTATCTAAAATTTTTGCCTGATTTGCCGAAAATTTGTGCCTAATAACTTTCGATTGGTAAAATAATTTGCAATTTTGTCTAAAAAACAAAACGATTTCGCAATATTTTTCAACACGAAGTTACTGATTTTTGTTTAAAACAATAAATACGGGAATTTTGCATATACATTGATGAAAATTAAATTTAACAAAAAATTGTTTCTAAATAAAACTCTTAAACAAGTTTTCAAATAAAAGAAATTTTTTTTAAATGAATTAAGATTTGTAATTTTTTTAATGTTCGCAAATTTGCAGATTCTTGTTGTAAGAAATTTTGATGTACAGAATTAAAATTTGTCCAAATTAAACATTGAAAGAAAACTTACATATTTTAATAAAAAAATGTTATAATTTTGGACCAAATTGTCAAAAATTTGGGTCTAAATTGTCTACAATTTCAATCAAAATTGTAGACAATTTTTGTCAAAATTGTCTAAAATTTGGGTTTAATAAGTTGATGGCAATTACAAATAAAATTTCGGCTTAAATTTCCTGAAATTTGGACATTTTAGCCAAATTTATCTAAAATTTTTGCCTGATTTGCCGAAAATTTGTGCCTAAATAACTTTCGATTGGTAAAATAATTTGCAATTTTGTCTAAAAAATAAAACGATTTCGCAATCTTTTTCAACACCAAGTTACCGATTTTTGTTTAAAACAATAAATACGAGAATTTTGCATAGCAATTGATGAAAATTAAATTTAACAAAAAATTGTGTGTTAATAAAACTCTTAAACAAGTTTTCAAATAAAAGAAATTTTTTTTTAATGAATTAAGATTTGTAAATTTTTTAATACTCGCAAATTTGCAGATTTTTGTTGTAAGAAATTTTTTTGTAAAAAATTAAAATTTGTCCAAATTAAACATTGAAAGAAAACTTACATATTTAATAAAACAAATGTTATAATTTTGGACCAAATAGTCAAAAATTTGGGTCTAAATTGTCTACAATTTCAATCAAAATTGTAGACAATTTTTTGTCAAAATTGTCTAAAAATTAGGTTTAATAAGTTGATGGCAATTACAAATAAAATTTCGGCTTAAATTTCCTGAAATTTGGACATTTTAGCCAAATTTATCTAAAATTTTTGCCTAATTTGCCGAAAATTTGTGCCTAAATAACTTTCGATTGGTAAAATAATTTGCAATTTTGTCTAAAAAATAAAACGATTTCGCAATCTTTTTCAACACCAAGTTACTGATTTTTGTTTAAAACAATAAATACGGGAATTTTGCATATAAATTGATGACAATTAAATTTAACAAAAAATTGTGTGTTAATAAAACTCTTAAACAAGTTTTCAAATAAAAGAAATTTTTTTTTAATGAATTAAGATTTGTAAATTTTTTAATGCTCGCAAATTTGCAGATTTTTGTTGTAAGAAATTTTGTTGTAAAAAATTAAAATTTGTCCAAATTAAACATTGAAAGAAAACTTATATTTTTAATAAAAAAAATGTTATAATTTTGGACCAAATTGTCAAAAATTTGGGTCTAAATTGTCTACAATTTCAATCAAAATTGTAGACAATTTTTTGTCAAAATTGTCTAAAATTTGGGTTTAATAAGTTGATGGCAATTACAAATAAAATTTCGGCTTAAATTTTCTGAAATTTGGACATTTTAGCCAAATTTATCAAAAATTTTTGCCTAATTTGTCGCAAATTTGTGCCTAATAACTTTCGATTGGTAAAATAATTTGCAATTTTGTCTAAAAAACAAAACGATTTCGCAATATTTTTCAACACGAAGTTACTGATTTTTGTTTAAAACAATAAATACGGGAATTTTGCATATACATTGATGAAAATTAAATTTAACAAAAAATTGTGTCTAAATAAAACTCTTAAACAAATAATTTTCAAATGAAAGATTTTTTTTTTAACTAATTAAGATTTGTAAATTTTTTAATGCTCGCAAATTTGCAGATTTTTATTGTAAGAAATTTTGTTGTAAAAAATTAAAATTTGTCCAAATTAAACATTGAAAGAAAACTTACATATTTAATAAAAAAAATGTTATAATTTTGGACCAAATTGTCAAAAATTTGGGTCTAAATTGTCTACAATTTCAATCAAAATTGTAGACAATTTTTTGTCAAAATTGTCTAAAATTTGGGTTTAATAAGTTGATGGCAATTACAAATAAAATTTCGGCTTAAATTTCCTAAAATTTAGACATTTTAGTCAAATTTATCCAAAATTTTTGCCTAATTTGCCGAAAATTTGTGCCTAAATAACTTTCGATTGGTAAAATATTTGCAATTTTGTCTAAAAAAACAAAACGATTTCGCAATTTTTTTCAACACGAAGTTACTGATTTCTGTTTAAAACAATAAATACGGGAATTTTGCATATTAATTATTGATGAAAATTAAATTTAACAAAAAATTGTGTCTAAATAAAACTCTTAAACAAGTTTTCAAATAAAAGAATTTTTTTTAAATTAATTAAGATTTGTAAATTTTTTAATTTATCAAATTTCGCCAATTAGCAGATTTTTGTTTTTAAATTCTTTTAAATTTCGATCTAAATTATCCAAAATTTGAGTATATTTGTTTCAAATTTTAGCCTAAACGGTCTGAAATTTGCTCCTCAATTAACAAAATCTATAAGTATAATTATCTCTGCCTGCAGTGGTTGCTGGGTGGACTGAGTAGCCCAGTGATTGCTGTTGCCGGTCCCAAGCCCGGATAAAAGAGGAGGGCGTGGGACCAACAACCCCACCCCGTAAAAAAAAACCACCGTTATGAAAAATCAAGGAAATGAAGCCGGACGGAACTTAAGACGACGAAATAGCAAACGGAACAAGGACAATGATCTACGAATAGACACGTGGAACGTGTTAACCCTATACAGACCAGGAGCGCTAAAAACCCTCCTCGATATCCTAGACAAATACAGGGCAGACATTACAGCCATCCAAGAGATGAGATGGACAGGGAACGGCATAATCCAGAAAATAAAACACGATATATACTATAGCTGCCACAAAAATGAACATAAGTTTGGGACAGGGTTTATTGTTAGCAAAAGGGTAAAACATCTAATAATAGGATTCACACCAGTAAGCATGAGAATATGTAATAAAAAGACCAATTCTACGACGAATTAGAAAAAAACTATAATAAATGCCCAAATAATGACATCAAGATAATAATAGGAGACATGAACGCAAAGATAGGTAAAGAGCCCGCCCTATACCCTCAAATAGGAAAGTATAGCCTGCACAATGAAACTAGTGAAAACGGGCTAAGATTAGTCAACTTCGCAGCCTCCAAAAACATGGTAATAGACAGCACCAAGTTCGAACATAAAGACATACATAAGGCAACATGGAAGTACCCAGATGGCAATACGTTTAATCAGATCAACCAACTACTCATTGATGGGCGCCATGAGTCAAACCTTATGGACGTGAGAACATATAGAGGAGCAACTATTGATTCTGATCACTATCTAGTAGAAACTAAAATCAGGGCAAGAATATCGGACGTAAAAAAAGTACGAGGTGAGCGACAGAAAAAGTATAATACGGAAAAGCTGAAGATACAAGAAGAAGCAACTAAATTCAGAGAGAGCATCAATAAACGAATTCAAGAGGAACAACCCACAGCAGAGACCGAAGTTAACCAACAGTGGGAAGTATGTAAAAGGATAATAAAAGCGTCGGCAGAGGAAGTGATAGGAGAAGAGCAAACACGCACAAGGAATAACTGGTTTGATAAAGAATGCCAGGAGGCCACAAAAAAGAAGAATGAAGTGTGAAAGTGAATGAAAAGTGAAAATCTAAAAATGCAAAGCAAGTACAGAACAAGAGCGATTATAGAAGAATATAGAGAAAGGCGTAGAGAAGAAAAAAAGATACATAAACAAAAAAAGAAAAAACACGAAAACGAGCAGAGTAAGGAACTCGAAAAACTACGGAACCAAAATAAGAGCAGAAAGTTCTATAGGAAAATAAATAATACCAGGAAAGAGTTCAAACCAAGAATATCAATATGCAAAGCCAAAAATGGACAAATCATAAATGAGAAAGACAAGATATTGGACAGATGGGCAGAATACTTCAACGAACATATTAACGGAGTTGAGGAAAATAACCCAGAAGATGAAGTAACCAACAATAATCCTACAACATATGAGAACCAACCACCTCCCACATTGGAAGAAGTTAAAAAAGCAATAATGAAAATGAACAATAATAAAGCGCCTGGGTCTGACAATATATCAAGTGAACTCATCAAGCATGGCGGAGAAGAACTAACACAGGTCATGCACAAACTAATAGCAAACATATGGAAGCTGGAAATAATACCGGAAGAATGGAACATAGGCCTGATATGCCCTCTGCATAAAAAAGGTGACCAACTAAATTGCACAAATTACAGAGGTATAACACTCTTAAACACAAGCTACAAAATCTTATCAAACATTATCCATAGCAGAATAGTAAGTTATGTCGAACAGATAACTGGAAACTACCAATGTGGATTCCATAGTAGAAGATCGACAACCGATCAAATCTTCATACTTAGACAAATCTTACAAGACAACTGAATTTATGGTGGATACATACCACACATTCGTGGATTTCAAAGCTGCATACGACAGCATAAATAGAGAGGCGGTATATGACGCGATTCAAGAATTTAAAATACCACCCAAGCTTATAAATCTCACGAGACTTACAACGAAATAAGTAAATATATGCAGTCAAGATACAAATCGAAACATCCAGGCAATTTAAAACACGAAAAGGTGTGACACAAGGGGACGCTCTTGCGTGCCTACTGTTTAATATAGTACTCGAAAAAGCAATAAGATTCAAAAATTAAAACGTCTGGATAAATTTTCACAAAATCAGTTCAAATACTGGCATACGCGGACGACATCAATATAATAAGTAGAACAAAACGGAATAACATAGAGGCCTTTAACAGCCTAGAAAGAGGAGCTCGAAAAATGGGTCTAGAAATAAATGAGCAAAAAACAAAAGCAATGGTCGTAACGCGTAATAGAGGCGGGAGAAATGGAATAGGTCAAAACATAACAGTAGGCGACTATAATATAGAAACAGTACGGGAGTTCATATACCTAGGTTCCCAAATAAATAATGAAAGAAAAAACGAAGAAGAAATAAAGCGAAGAATAATCACAGCTAATAGATGTTACTATGGAGTCGAAAAACAACTGAGGTCGCCGAACCTGACAAGAAAATCAAAATGTATAATATACAAGACATTAATAAGGCCAGTATTAATATACGCTTCAGAAACGTGGACCCTAAGCAAAGCAGACGAAAACCTCCTGGGAGTCTTTGAAAGGAAAATATTGAGAAAAATATTTGGCCCCGTCCAAGAAAACCGGGAGGAGTAGATATAACCACGAGCTGTACCAAATATATGAAGATGTCGACATAGTAGAAATAATAAAACTAGGAAGACTAAGCAGGACGCAGGATATGTAATGAGGATGAATGACGAAAGACCCACAAAACGAGCACTTAGATCAGAACCTGATGGAAATAGAGGAAGAGGTAGACCAAAATTGCGATGGATAGACGGGGTAGAAAAAGACCTGAGAAGCATAGGGGTAACTAACTGGAAGAATAAAGCCCAAGACAGAGACGGATGATCCTTGAGGAGGCCAGGACCCACCCAGGGTTGTAGTGCCAACGATGATGATGATAAGTATAATTAGCTGAATAAATAATTTGTAAATATTGTAATGAATAATCTGTAGCTTTCTAGAAAATCATCTAAAGTTAGTTGAAGGGGCCTACACACGGTCAATATAGTTACTTTAATATAAAGGCCGATTCTCATATACGCGACACTCAGCTAAGCGAC
>OX155895.1:79629492-79651992 GCA_944588485.1 Phosphuga atrata
TAATCTTCATATCACTCACAAGATAAGTTTGGGAAAAAAACTGGGATGTATCTTTTATAATGTATCAAGCTTTTGATGGCAACAATAAGCGAGTGTCGTTGCATATTTCAAAACTCAAACCGAATAACCGCAACGAAACTTTGAAGACGAAGCCTACACAATCGGTCAGATTTAATTGGATTTGAAAATTGTTACGAGCCTAAATTTAATAAATTTGTGCCTAAACTGTCTAAAATTTCGGTTTAAAAAATAGATTCGAATTCGCGAACAAATTGCTTAAAATTTGGGCTTAGTTTGTGCCTAGATTGTCTTAAATTTAAGTCTAAATTGCCTAAAATTTCATTTTTAGTAAAATTTGTTCTTGATTTGCCTGAAATTTGGGCCTAAATACACCAAATGTTTGAATTAGCACAATAATTTGCAATTTGTCTCTAAATTTATTCTATTTGACCAAGTTTTTTCTATAAGAAGTTGCAGATTTGTATTAGTTTTTGCCTAAAGCAACAGATATTTTTGGAATTTTTTTTGTAAAAAATTAAAATTTGTCTAAATTAAACGTTGAAAGAAAACCTAAAAATTTTAATTAAAAAAATGTTATAATTTTGGACCAAATTATCTAAAATTTGGGTCTAAATTGTCTACAATTATTGTCAAAATTGTAGACAATTTTTTAATTGTCTAAAATTTGAGTTTAATAGGTTGATGACAATTCCAAATAAAATTTCAAAAAATTTCAACTTAAATTTCCTGAAAATTTGTGCCTCAATAACTTTCGATTGGTAAAATAATTGTCTGGCGTACCCGCGGGTCGGGTCCGGTCTTCAACTTGATTTTATTCGGCCCTCGTAATAATTTTCGTTGAAATTTAAAAGAATTTGTTCCAAGATCTAACAAAAATCTGCAAATTTGCGAAAATTTTTAGAAATCTTAATTTATATAACAAAATATTCTTTTATTTGAAAACTTGTTTAAGAGTTTAATTTAGACACAATGTTTTGTTAAATTAAATTTTCATCAATTTATATGTAAAATTTCCGTATTTATTGTTTCAAACAAAAATCAGTAACTTCGTGTTGAAAAAAATTGCGAAATCTTTTTATTTTTTAGACAAAATTGCAAATTATTTTACCAATCGAAAGTTATTTAGGTACGAATTTTGGGCAAATTAGACAAAAATTTTACAATATTTGTCTGTTTGACCATCTTGAAGTTTAATATTATTTTTTTTTTTATTAATATATACTTATTTTCTTCAAGAAGTAATAATAATTCTTATTACCAACTATTTTCTCAAAAAACAGTAGGAAGCTGAGTAGGAATCGGCCCGGTCTACCATATATTTATTGTAATTAACAATTATAGTTGGCTTGTTAATTTCTTGCATATTGCCTCCACGTACTCTTCTATTTATAGGCTGAGTACCAGAAACGTCCCAGTTACTCAGTGCGGTCACCACTCTTTTATCTTTCCACGCCAACAGCAGTATATTTTCTGATCGACATGCAAATGTTTGATTGTCTCCAAACGTGGTTTTCTTTATGGTATCGGGTATACATTTTTTGTTGGACTGAATTGTGCCCTTCAAGTGGATATTCATTTTTAGCAACACTTTTGCTAAAGGCAAGCTTGTATAATACCTGTCCGTATAAATATGGTATCCCCTACTGCCTCGATTGTTATCTAATAATTGTTGAGCCAATTGTAGAACAATTCTCGTCCTTCGTGGAAGATCGGGTCGTATTAGATCTTCTGAGGTTAAGCTTCCATAATAAGGCAAAATAGAATATATGTAGCCAGTATTTGCATCTGCAAATACGTATATTCTTATTCCCCATTTTGTCGGCTTGTTAGGATTGTACCTCAGAAAACTTATTTTTCCCTTGAAGCCGACCACAGATTCGTCCACTGATATTTCCCGCGATGAAACAAAATGTTCTTTAAATTTGACATTCAAAAAAATCTAATAATGGCTCACCTTCTGAGTGCGGCCTCTCAAACTTTGATCATTTGGGTCTGTCTCGTGAAGATGCAATATCCAAATTATTTGCATAAATCTTTATCTTCGAGAAATACTCCCGAAAAAAGGAATTTTCGCATTGAAATTTTGCGGCCAATATTCTTGTAAACTGCTCACAGTTATCGTGCCCATATTCAGAATAACGCCTAGGAAGGCTGTAAATTCTTGTACAGTGACATCAACCCATGCATGCCACGTAGATCGCTTGGCTAATCTTTTTTGGCCAATTTTATGTCTTGCGTATTTATTAGTTTCCCGAACAATTGAGGCAATCAGCTCGGTTGTAAAGAAAAGTCTGAAGAAGTCTGCAGGCTTTGAACAATCATCCGGAATTTGGGGCCCTTCAGCTTTTTCGCCGGCACTAAAATCTATCCTATGAGGTGCATTGTCCATAAGTGTCACATCTTCCCAGAGACCATAAACGTCTCTTGTTTCTGGCACATAAGTGTCACATCTTCCCAGGGACCATAAACGTCTCTTGTTTCCGGCACAACTTCATGTTCGCCTTCACTGTCGCTGGAGCTGCTTGACATAATTTGTAAAGGCACTACCCTCCTCTTACTAATTATTATATCGCTGTCACTACTGTCAGAACCAACTTCTGCTTCTTCCACTTCAATATTTTCTGTATCACTATTGTCTTTGTCAAAAGAATCGATATAAAATTCGTCGTCACTACTCACTAATTCATCTAGAACTTCACCTTGGCGTCGTTTCGGCATTTCGAGTTTTATAAAAATTTGTAAAACACAAACGTTATTAGCGATTACCAGAAAACTGATGAGAATTGAAAACCCCATGAAGTGGAGATAATATAAATAATATAATCTGTGTTAAGACCCAACAATTATTTTGGTCTAAGAATCATACTAATTGCATTTTTATGACTGTTAATGGTTTTGGGTCCGTTTTGGATCGGTTTTAAGATCACTACGTGTCTGAGATCTGTGTTTGAACATTCGTTTAATAATGTACATTTAGGAATTGTAAATAAGTATTTTAGATAAGTAAGCTGTAAAAGATAAACTATATTGACCAAACTCTGGGTTGAAAAAAAAAATGTTGTCGAGCGTGGCGACTGTAAGACGACAAACGAGTGCAACGGTAAAATACACTACGCTGTCTATACCGCGACATACGAGTGCAAAGGGTTAATAAAAAAATGTTATAATTCTGGACTATATTGGCTAAAATTTGAGTCTAAATTGTCTACAATTTTAGTGTAAATTGTCTAGAATTTTAGTCCAAATTGTATACAATTTTTTGTCAAAATTGCCTAAAATTTGGGTTTAATAAGTTGATGACAATTCCATATTTCTAAAAATTTCCTGAAATTTTGACATTTTTGCCAAATTTATCTAAAATTTTTGTTATTTTTTTTTTTTTTATTAATATATACTTATTTTCTTCAAGAAGTAATAATAATTCTTATTACCAACTAGTTTCGGTTTTATTAAATGTTAGCTATCTTCAGGGTAACTATGAACAAAATAAATATGAAAATAAAAATTACAATTTTCAAATTTCTTATAAATAATTATTTATAACAAATTTGAAAATTGTAATTTTTATTTTCATATTTATTTTGTTCATAGTTACCCTGAAGATAGCTAACATTTAATAAAACCGAAACTAGTTGGTAATAAGAATTATTATTACTTCTTGAAGAAGTATATATTAATAAAAAAAAAAAAATAACAAAAATTTTAGATAAATTTGGCAAAAATGTCAAAATTTCAGGAAATTTTTAGAAATATGGAATTGTCATCAACTTATTAAACCCACATTTTAGACAATTTTGACAAAAAATTGTCGACAATTTAGACCCAAATTTTAGACAATTTGGTCCAAAATTATAATATTTCTTTATTTAAATATGTAAGTTTTCTTTCAACGTTTAATTTAGACAAATTTTAATACGAACAAAATTTAAAATATATGAGGCGATAAGAGCAAACAAAAGTGGCCTAACCCACAAAAATATAAAAATACCAATAAATGTAGATTTTGCATCCCAACTGTTGCGGATGCAAAATATACATTTATTGGTATTTTCCATGTTTTTGTGGGTTAGGCCACTTTTGCTCTCATCGCTTCATATATATCTATTGTTTTAATCAAAACCTAACAAAAATCTGCCACTTCTTATAGAAAAAACTTGGTCAAATAGTTTAATTTAGACAAAAATTGCAAATTATTTTGCTAATTCAAACATTTGATGTATTTAAGCCCAAATTTCAGGCAAATCAAGCACAAATTTTACCAAAAATGGTCTGAAATTTTAGTCGATTTATACTCAAATTTAAGGCAATCTAGGCACAAGCTAAACCCTAATTTTAAACTATTTGTTCGCGAATTTGAATCTCATTTTTAAACTCAAATTTTAGGCAGTTTATGCACAAATTCGAGTTAATTTAAGTTCACATTTAAGAAAATTAAAACTTAAATTTTATAAAATTTAATCGCAAAATTTAAGGATTGTGTTCCGAAATTTTTGACAATTTAGCCTCAAATTTAAGCATGGGATACCAAATTTTTCCGAGTTCAGCTTGTCGAAGGTCCCCCAACTTAAATTGGTCATCGTCTATAACGTCCTAGCGACTTCTTTGAACCTCTTGTTCCACATGAAAATCACATGGCTTCCGCGGGCCGGATTCGGCCTTCAACTTGATTTTATCCGGCCATCGTAACAATTTTCAAATCTTCATTACCCTCTATCTTAATACTAATCTACATATCATTCACAAGATAATCAATAATTGCTGAGGACGTTGAAACCAAGTTTGTAAAGGCTGGCGTAGACACACCTAATCCGTCATCGAGCGAAGTTTGCTCGGGCGACGACGGCGAACTCGAACGATTGAATAAAACACTTGTAAAAGAAAGCGAGCGCGTACACATACATGACCGTCATCTTCGGATGAAACGTCCAAATCCTACGAATGTGATTTCAACGTCTTAAGCAAGACCGGAGGAGGAGGAGGAGGAGGAGACGGTCTTGTTTGTGTACGCGCTCTCTTTCTTTTGCAAGTGTTTGATTCAATCGTCCGAGTTCGCCCGAGAACATTTCGGCCGATAACGGATTAGGTGTATGCGAGCCATTAGGCTTGAACAAATAATCTGTCTAGTTCGAGTAGTAGTCGATTGTGTCGAGTTTTCACGATATCAGTCTTGTTTGTAAATCCACTTTTGGCTCCAATCTCAAATCTTACCTTTCTTAGTGACACCAGAATATTTAAATTATTAACGGGCTTGTAATAATGCCAATCCTTATCTTCCGGTTTAGTCTCGGGAAACAGAATACTCAAGTTCTTTTCCAACACGGCCGTGGAGTAATTCTCCAATAAATAGCCTTCGGCGTCGATTTTAATTGTACATTTTCTCTTCGGCCTCGGCGAATTAACGTCTATGTCTTCTTCGTGCTTTGGCATCGAGCTGTAGTGCACGGTGTAATGGTAAATGTCGTGCTGAAGCTCCGTCAGCGGGCAATAGACTAGGACTTCCTTCTTCGGCACAAAGTCCGTGAGCACTTCTTTCTTGAGGCGGCGCAACATGAAAGGCGCCAGCACTTTGTGGATTGTCTCGATTAACGTGTTGTTTTCTTTCACTCCCGACATTAAATTGTTATCCTACGAGAAAAAAAAAATAATTAACAGAATATTTATATATTTAACATTTAACAAAATATTTAGAAAAATAAATAACAAAATTAATTAACACACTGTTAGCGGCAATTTTAATAAATCTGTATTTTTAATTCAACATTTGAATCGATTTCGGCACCGATTAACAGAAGGGGAAAGGTGTATCGACCTGGGCCGAAATCGCGCGATCAATTTACTTCGCAAATTTATATGATTCGGCAGTATGCTTCGAGTGCGTGAAGCGTAGAGACAAGAATCGAAGCGCGAACGAAGCTCGACCGACACGTGCACGCATCTTTAAGTTTACCGTTTTAAGTCAAGTTAACCAGAGGTGTAATCACGAGCCCAAAGCGCTGAAGCGGCATCCAACGTCTGGAAGACAACAATTTTAAGGGAATCCCTCCACTTACTATCCCCATTTCCTCCCTTAAAAAAGGCGCCGGAAGGACGATCACACGTGGCGGAGACGCGAGCGATTATACCAGCGAGCGATTATAAGTGATTAGACCAGCCCTGTTTTAAAACTGGAAAATTTGATTTTCGAGAGACACGGTCCAAACACATACCTTTTTACGGTTAGTTAAGCGCATGCGCGTACGTCATGTTTAAAAGGCGGGAATATAAAACTTTCGGGCACAATTTGTTATTTTCACTAGTTATACGTCAAAAAAGTGCCCGAAAACATTTTAATACAAAAAAAGTTCAACTATGAAAAGAATCAGTTTCGATTGTTAAAGGTTCACAAGTGGCTTGAAACCGGAACATCCTTATAAATTCTTTGTGGAACTATATCGCTAATCTATTTTGATGATATAAAGTTTGTACAAACAGCAGTCGCAAGATATAAAAACATTTTACGGCTGTAATATTGCGCATACAAATTTGTTGACCGTTTT
Organism: Phosphuga atrata; assembly: GCA_944588485.1. Taxonomy (NCBI): domain Eukaryota; kingdom Metazoa; phylum Arthropoda; class Insecta; order Coleoptera; family Silphidae; genus Phosphuga; species Phosphuga atrata. The sequence goes on from OX155895.1 coordinate 79,636,050, forward strand.
AACTGCCATTGGAACAAACCTAGTCTTGAGGTGCCGTGCTCTCTAAGAGCGTAGGCAACCGTTCGCGCATACTTGTGGAACGCATCTATTACATAGCGGAACAAACCTATTATCCATTAATCAAGAAGTAGATAATTTAAAACCAAAGGAAATTTAACAGTTAAAAGTTTGATACTCATTACAAGCTTACCTGAAAATCTTCTAATATAAATAATGAGGAGAACGTGTCTACAGAGCTGAAAATCTGTGGCATTATGAAATTCAGCAGCGACCAAAGCTCTACCATGTTATTCTGCAAAGGCGTTCCAGTCAACAACAATCTATTGGCACAATCCAATTGCCTTAAAGCCCTAAAAATGAGCAAACATTTTAATATCATAATAGTTACTTTATTTACATTTAATAGTATTAGGGTGCGTTCACATAGCTTCAAGATCTTTTCCCGAATAGGGGAGAGTGCGCACATCGGTTCCACCGACAGGGTAAAGTGGGGGGTGTCAGCTAACCAAACGCACCAGCGGCCTTTGCCTCCGAGACGCTGGGGTGAGTAGATCCCTTGTGGCGTGAGTAGGTGTCTGTGATAGAGATGAGCATGAGATCCCTTCGACCCATCCCATCCCATCGTCCCATGAGATAGGATGAGTGGTCTGATCGTTGCGTGGGATGGAAAAAGGCTGCTCGAGTCGAGACCGCGCTTGGATAAAAGAAGTAATGGAAGACCCCCTACACGTTGGACGGACTATCTAAAAAGATGTGCAGAGGCAACTGGATACAGAGAGCTCAAGACAGGAGGGAATGGGCAGAAATGGGAGATGCTTATGTCCAGCAGTGGACACAGAGAGCTGAATGATACCAAAAATTATTTACTTACGTTCCAAGTTTGGATTCGTGATTTTTAATCCGCTGCGCTTCGTCCACGACGACGTACTTCCAAGGAATGGTTTTCAGAAAAAGTTCTTCCCTGAGAACGATCTGGTAGGAAACTAAGACCACCGGTCGAATCTTGAGTTTGCCGACTTGGCGGTATTCCTTGATGGTTTCTTTGAGCGATTTGCGAGTGGCTTTGTCTCCCTGGAGGACGACGACCGGGAAGATCGGAGCGAAGCGCTCGAATTCCGACAGCCAGTTGGGGATTGTCGACAGCGGGGCCACGATCAGATACGGACCGGTGAGCTTCTTCTCCAGGAGATGGCTGAAGAGCGCGATGATTTGCACGGTCTTGCCTAGACCCATCTCGTCGGCTAGAATTCCATTCATACCGCCAACGAATAATGTCTAAAATACATACAAATTTAAAACAAACGGAAGACAGCCTGAATATACAAAATATATTCAGCCTTTCCGGAGCTCTATAAAAATTATTGAGTCTTTTTAGGACTACCAAAACAAATCTCACATGAAATTTGTGGAAATTTGAGATTTATTTTGGTAGTCCTAAAAAGACTCAATAATTGTTATAGAGCTCCGCAAAGGCTGAATATATTTATATATTCAGGCTGTGTTTCGTTTGTTTTAAGTTTGTATGATTTTCTATAACGCAGGATGGTTTCGCCAATTCTAAAACACATCTTTTGGAAATAAATGTAGAAATATAGACGTTTAAGTCTAAATTGTTTCTTAGAGAAAATACGTTTTACATGGTCTTCGTCTCGTTTATTTAAGTTTTCATACCATCATCCACAAGACTCCTTCAACTTGGTATGGTCGGAGCTGGCCTTTGAAATGAATTATGTCTTTTAATTCGGGTTTTACATCAATTTTATCTTCTTTAATATCCACATACCTGAAAAATAATTATAAATAGTAGAATCGTAGAACCCTTAGAACGCGACACTCGGCTACGCGACGTCACGCGACATCGCCTGTCAAATAATTATTACATTGTTTTAAATGGGCACGTTCTCGCTATGGCTACGCGAGAGTATATCGACGTGCCCATATAAAATAATGTAATCATTATTTGACAGGCGATGTCGCGTAGCTGAGTGTCGCGCATATGGGAATCGACCTTTAGTCTTACTGTTTGGTTGATGATTGGGTAGACGATATGTAATTAAATGTAATGATTTAAGGCCGATTCTCATACACGCGACACTCAGCTACGCGACATCGCCTGTCAAATAATGATTACATTGTTTTAAATGGGCACGTTCTCACTATGGCTACGCAACAGCTACGCGATGTTCTCATATAAAATAATATAATCATTATTTGACAGGCCATGTCGCGTAGCTGAGTGTCGCGCATATGGGAATCGATCTTTAGTCTTACTGTTTGGCTGATGATTGGGTAGACGATATGTAATTAAAGGTAATGATTTAATGCCGATTCTCAAATACGCGACACTCAGCTACGCGACGTCACGCGACATTGCCTGTGAAATAATGATTACATTGTTTTAAATGGACACGTTCTCACTATGGCTACTCAACAGCTACGCGATGTTCCCATATAAAATAATATAATCATTATTTGACAGACGATGTCGTGTAGCTGAGTGTCGCGCATATGGGAATCGATCTTTAGTCTTACTGTTTGGTTGATGATTGGATAGACGATATGTAATTAAAGGTAATGATTTAAGGCCGATTCTCATATACGCGACACTCAGCTACGCGACGTCACGCGACATCGCCTGTCAAATAATGATTACATTGTTTTAAATGGGCACGTTCTCACTATGGCTACGCGACAGCTACGCGATGCTCCCATATAAAATAATGTAATCATTATTTGACAGGCGATGTCGCGTAGCTGAGTGTCGCGCATATGGGAATCGACCTTTAGTCTTACTGTTTGGTTGATGATTGGGTAGACGATATGTAATTAAAGGTAATGATTTAAGGCCGATTCTCATATACGCGACACTCAGCTACGCGACGTCACGCGACATTGCCTGTCAAATAATGATTACATTGTTTTAAATGGGCACGTTCTCACTATGGCTACGCAACAGCTACGCGATGTTCCCATATAATATAATATAACCATTATTTGACAGGCGATGTCGTGTAGCTAAGTGTCGCGCATATGGGAATCGATCTTTAGTCTTACTGTTTGGTTGATGATTGAGTAGACGATATGTCATTATAGGTAATAATTTAAGGCCGATTCTTATATACGCGACACTCAGCTACGCGACGTCACGCGACATCGCCTGTCAAATAATGATTACATTGTTTTAAATGGGCACGTTCTCACTATAGCTACGCGATGTTCCCATATAAAATAATGTAATCATTATTTGACAGGCGATGTCGCGTAGCTGAGTGTCGCGCATATGCGATTCGACCTTTAGTCTTACTGTTTGGTTGATGATTGGGTAGACGATATGTAATTAAAGGTAATGATTTAAAGCCGATTCTCATATAAGCGACACTCAGCTACGCGACATCGCCTGTCAAATAATGATTACATTGTTTTAAATGGGCACGTTCTCACTATGGCCACGCGACAGCTACGCGATGCTCCCATATAAAATAATGTAATCATTATTTGACAGGCGATGTCGCGTAGCTGAGTGTCGCGCATATGGGAAGCGACCTTTAGTCTTACTGTTTGGTTGATGATTGGGTAGACGATATGTAATTAAAGGTAATGATTTAAAGCCGATTCTCATATACGCGACACTCAGCTACGCGACCTCACGCGACATCGCCTGTCAAATAATGATTACATTGTTTTAAATGGGCACGTTCTCACTATGGCTACGCGACAGCTACGCGATGCTCCCATATAAAATAATGTAATCATTATTTGACAGGCGATGTCGCGTAGCTGAGTGTCGCGCATATGGGAAGCGACCTTTAGTCTTACTGTTTGGTTGATGATTGGGTAGACGATATGTAATTAAAGGTAATGATTTAAAGCCGATTCTCATATACGCGACACTCAGCTACGCGACCTCACGCGACATTGCCTGTCAAATAATGATTACATTGTTTTAAATGGGCACGTTCTGACTATGGCTACGCAACAGCTACGCGATGTTCCCATATAAAATAATATAATCATTATTTGACAGGCGATGTCGCGTAGCTGAGTGTCGCGCATATGGGAAGCGACCTTTAGTCTTACTGTTTGGTTGATGATTGGGTAGACGATATGTAATTAAAGGTAATGATTTAATGCCGATTCTCATATACGCGACACTTAGCTACGCGACGTCACGCGACATTGCGTAGGCACGTTCTCACTATGGCTACGCGACAGCTATGCGATGTTCCATATAAAATAATGTAATCATTATTTGACAGGCGATGTCGCGTAGCTGAGTGTCGCGCATATGGGAATCGACCTTTAGTCTTACTGTTTGGTTGATGATTGGGTAGACGATATGTAATTAAATGTAATGATTTAAGGCCGATTCTCATATACACGACACTCAGCTACGCGACCTCACGCGACATTGCCTGTCAAATAATGATTACATTGTTTTAAATGGGCACGTTCTCACTATGGCTACGCAACAGCTACGCGATGTTCCCATATAAAATAATATAATCATTATTTGACAGGCGATGTCGCGTAGCTGAGTGTCGCGCATATGGGAAGCGACCTTTAGTCTTACTGTTTGGTTGATGATTGGATAGACGATATGTAATTAAAGGTAATGATTTAAGGCCGATTCTCATATACGCGACACTCAGCTATGCGACGTCACGCGACATTGCCTGTCAAATAATGATTACATTGTTTTAAATGGGCACGTTCTCACTATGGCTACGCGACAGTTACGCGATTTTCTATATAAAATAATGTAATCATTATTTGACAGGCGATGTCGCGTAGCTGAGTGTCGCGCATATGGGAATCGATCTTTAGTCTTACTGTTTGGTTGATGATTGAGTGGACGATATGTCATTATAGGTAATAATTTAAGGCCGATTCTTATATACGCGACACTCAGCTACGCGACGTCAGGTGAGATCGCCTGTCAAATAATGATTACATTATTTTAAATGGGCACGTTCTCACATGGCAACGCGATGTTCCCATATAAAATAATGTAATTATTATTTGACGGGCGATGTCGCGTGACGTCGCGTAGCTGAGTGTCGCGCATATGGGAATCGACCTTTAGTCTTAATGTTTGGTTGATGATTGGGTAGACGATATGTCATTAAAGGTAAAGATTTAAGGCCTATTCTCATATACGCGACACTCAGCTACGCGAAGTCACGCGACACCGCCTGTCAAATAATGTAATCATTATTTGACAGGCGATGTCGCACGACGTCGCGTAGCTGAGTGTCGCACATATGGAAATTGACCTTAACGCGACAAAAATTGCGATAAGCGACCCCATAAGACGCGTAAGATAAATTTAACATCTTCAGATAATTTCTGATTTCTTGTTTAGAAAAGTAAATGTAATGGTAGAGGTCTTTTCGCAGAATCCGTCATTTCATAAAATACCTAGGCGCTACCAGAAACGTTTAGTGAAAAATATTAAAATTGCATTTCCTGCCTAGGTAGTTCATGGAATGACCACTCGGCGCCGACATCTCGAGCTTAAAGCCGAGTTTCACAATCAGACGCACAGCGTAGTTTGATTCTTCGTGTAATGCCTAGCGTTTTTGGGACGTTCCGTTATAAAGGGTTAACTATTAAATGAAATATTTTGAGGTTAAAACAACTTTAAATAACTATTTAGGGCTGTTTTTAACCTAACCTAAACCTAACCTAACCTAGCGTTTTTGGGAAGTTCCGTTATAAAGAGGTAACTTCATGATATGCTTCTCGTAAAAAAAACACGGAAAATGTAAATTTTCTTTGAATTTAACTTTTTGTTAAATCAAAAGCAAAACTGAATAAAAGTTTGTATTACACTCGCGGATAAAATTAAGGTTTAACTCGCGCATTTAAATCTACTAGACGTTCTACTTTTCGCGCTCGAGTATTTAACGATCCGTGCGTTAAACCTTAAAGGTTTAAAATTCTCATATACGCGACACTCAGCTACACAACTTCGCGCGACATCGCCTGTCAAATAATGATTAAATTGTTTTAAATATATAGTGATAAACATAGTGAGAACGTGCCCATTTAAAACAATGTCATTAAACAATCAATTAAATTAAAACCATCATTATTTGACAGGCGATGTCGCGTAGCTGAGTATCGCGTATATGAGAATCGGCCTTTATAGACCTTTTCATAGTTGAAATTTTTTTTCTGCGCATGCTTCAATTTCCGCCATGTTTTTCGAGCACTTTTTGACGTACGACATTCGAGAACATTGAAATATCCAAGACATAGTGAGATGGTCCCGAAGCAGACGTCGCGAATGGGGAGATCATGTTGAACGGATGGACGACGACAGATTGCCGAAAATTGCAAGGGATGGTCTACTACTGAAGATCCAGGAGACCACAAGGACGTCCACCTATACGTTGGTATGAAAGCTGGAATTCATCATCCCAGCTACAACTCTAAGAAATTAGAGAACAAGGCAGATGCCTTACAAAAAAGAAGAAGAAGAACCAGTGAAAATAACAAAAGGTGCCCGAAACTTTCATATTCTCGCCTTTCAAACTTGGCGGACGCGCTTGCACTTAACACACCGTAAAAAGATCTATTTTATCCGCTTTTATAATAAAAAACTATTTAAATTTGAACCAATTTGCTACTAACTTTTTCATAGAGGGAAATTTCTGTTGCCAAATATTCGAATAATCCTCGCTGATATTGAGCAGTTTGGAGACGCTGGCGATCGCTTTGGCCTTTCTTTCATCCCGATCTCTGTTTCTTCGCAACGCCTTGAAGGTCTTCTCCACTGTCTTGTCAACAACGAACAAACTACTGTCCCCCATCAAAGACGCGTCGCTCTCGCCTTCACTAGACATCGATAGTTTCCTTTTGTTACTGAGCGCCATCACCGCTAAAAACAAAAACTTTAGTTGATATTATGCAACAATTTTCTAATAATAATTTCTATTATACCACGTCTGGTGTACTTTGCTTCAGGGCAACTTTAAAACGAGACTATATAGAATTTATATTTTAAACAAAAATGTAGTAAACCAAATACGTGGTCTGTTAGAAAAGTATCCGACCTTATTTTTTATTTTGAAAACCTGATGGATTTGAATGAAGAGCGCTTGCATGAGCCAACCTTGGACCTTCGTGCGCATGCGTGATTTCCCGCCTGTAGATAGCGTCAGTTTCTGTCGAGCAGTGTTCGAGTGACGTACTGTGTAGTGCTCTTGTCGGTTTTTCAATGCAAGTATAATGACGGAACGACTATAGGGAGTACTGTAGGGAGTCCTACGTCGCCTACGTGATGCTGTCCGGCGCAAGCGACTGGAGTTGTGGTCACCAGGAAATTGGCGACTCCATCACGACAATGCTCCAGCACATTCTTCGCACTTGGTTCACAATTTTTTGGCGAAAAACCAGACTCCTCTGGTTCGACAGGCTCCTTACTCTGCGAGTTCTGTCTATTCCCCAAAGTCAAGGGGCCATTGAAAGGAACGCGATTTCAGACAAGAATGGATGCAAAATTATGGCTGCAACGACAGTTAAAGTCGATTCCGAAAGAGGCTTTTTCGGAATGCTTCCAACAATGGCGGCTCCGCTGGGAGAAGTGTGTGGAGTCCCAAAGAGACTACTTTGAGGGTGACTAGGTTTCCAACGCTCCAGGTATGCCAGTTTTTTTGCCGGCTAAAGGTCGGATACTTTTCTAACAGACCACGTACATTATCACTTTTTCGACTCACTTTCGTTATTTGGTGTGTATAAATAGTTTTTCCTTTCGCATTTAGTCTATTGGTGTATATAACTCCAGAGGGCTACGTCTTAAAATTATGTAACTACTAATAGCTATAGCTCGCGTGTGCTAAATTTTTTCTTAACTTCTTTATCTAGATTGAGTATCGGGATATATATATATATATATATATATATATATATATATATATATATATATATATATATATATATATATATATATATCAATTTTCACATCTCTAACATCTCCAGTTTTTTAAATATATGTATCCCGCATTTGCAGGGGGAATTTTATTTATTAATTTTAAGAGGAATCTAACTGCCTATTCTTACTTTTGTGACATATTAAGTTTCAAAGATATAGCTGGGTAATAAAAATTTGATATTCAACCCCCAATTTTCAGCCCCCTAATCAGATTTTCAAAAAATGTTGAAGGACTTGTCTTTTTATTAAAAAAAAAAAAAACGAATTGTTGTAATAAAAACCAGGACTGGACATCTGTGCCGTTAACGCACATTCCAAAACGTTCCCTTAGTCCCACGTTTTGGATAAATGCAATGGTTGTATTAGTTTTTCTAGAAACTTACTTGTGAACATTACTTTACAAGATCGAGATATTTAGATATATCTCAGAGACTGAAGAATTGTTGGCCAGCAGTCCTTCCCTCTCAACATTGAAGTCAGCGGTGTTTCCCATCTACCCCCCTTCACAACAGAATCTTAATACAGTGGAACCCCGCTATTCGTCCGCCTCTCTACTCGTACAACTTGTTCAAGTAAAATTTAAATTGCCATTCGTACGCTTTTTCGCGATAAAAAATAAATCATTTCAAAGTTTGAAGGTGGGACTCGTGTGACAGACTTAGCTACTCACTATGGAATGGCTAAGTCAACAATATATATTAAAAAATAAGAACGTATTAAAAGAGGCTAATGTAGCAAAGGGAGTGACAGTTCTTGCCGTCAATAGACCTGTAATTGAACAAGTGGAAAAACATTTGTTAGTTTGGATCAACGAGAAGCAACTTGCAGGTGACAGCATTTCTGAAGCAATTATTTACGAAAAAGCGAAAAGATTGGATGACGACCTAAAACAAGACACTCCCGGAACAAGTGGTACAAAAAGTGATGAATTCAAAGCAAGTAGGGGATGGTTCGATAGATTTAAGAAGCGAAGTGGAATTCATAGCGTCGTTCGGCACGGGGAGGCCGCTAGTTCAAATAAAGATGCTGCTGAAAAGTTTGTTGGTGAATTTAAAATCTTTGTAGAAAATGAGGCATTTTCTCTTAACCAAGCTTTAATTGTGATGAGACTGGCATCTTTTGGAAAAAGATGCCAAGGAGGACCTACATCACAAAAGAGGAGAAACCATTGCAAAAGGGCATAAGCCTATGAAAGACAGGCTTATACTCTTGCTGTGTGCCAAAGCAACTGGAGACCTAAAAATAAAACCGCTACTAGTCTACCACTCAGAAAATTCAAGAGTTTTTAAGAAAAATCATGTCATCAAAAGTAACCTGGGTGTAATGTGGAGGGCTAATCCTAAAGCTTGGGTAACAAGATAGTTTTTCACCGAGTGGATGTATGAAGTGTGAAAACGTAATCTAGAGCAAAAAAAATTACCACTCAAAGCTCTTGTGGTACTGGACAACGCTCCTGCTCACCCTCCAGGTTTTGAGGAAGATCTGATTGGTAAATACAGTTTCATTCAAGTGAGATATTGCCCCCTAACACCACTCCACTTATTCAGCCCATGGATCAGCAGGTCATTTCAAACTTCAAAAAACTTTATACAAAAGCACTGTTTCAAAGATGATTCGAAGTGACCTCTGACACAGAAGTCACCCTCAGAGACTTTTGGAAGAACCATTTTAATATCCTCAATTGCTGGAGAATAATAGACAAAGCCTGGAATTAAGTTTCTTTGAGGACTTTGAGGACATTTCTCACCGAAATGAGTTAACAACTGAAGAACTTCAAGAACTACAGAGAGAACAGCAGGAAGTGATTGAAGAAGTGTCTTCAGAGGAAGAGGAAAACATTTCAACTAAGGAAAAAGGAAAGAAAATGGAAAAAGTAAGGGAAAGTAAAGAATTGTGTCACCATTGGGAAAATATAGAACACATTGTCCAAAAATGGCATCCAAACACAGCTGTGACGAATAGGAGCGTAAACTTATTTAACGATAATGTGATGGAGCATTTTAGGAGGATTCTAAAAAAAAAAACCGGTCAAGTGCGAATTGTGACTCGCGCACTGAGGGTTCCGTACAAACTTGTAAGTAAGGTATCTTTAGGAGGACCTAACTGTATGCAACCCATATGCTTCAGGTGCCTGACATTACCACGCAACACATTAGTGTATTTTCATAAGTTTCTAATAGTAAATTCGCATTTTTCTTGTAATTAAACTACATATTTACGGTTTTCAGTAAATTTTTCCCTTTACATGTGCTGTAAGACACCGCTTCTTGCCAAATTTCATGATTCGAGGTCAACGGGAAGTACCCTATAGGTTTTGATTCCCTTGTGAAATCGCAAAATATGCGACAAAAACGGTCATATCTTTTGATCGCGTTGACTTACAAGTTTGATTTTTTTCACAGCTGAAAGAGACCGCAGACCCGAGTATTTGATACAAATTTCAACTTGTTACCTTTACGTGTTCCTGAGAAAAATGGTCTTGACAGACAGACAAACAGACAGACAGACGGACAACAAAGTGATCCTATAAGGGTTCCGTTTTCGGTACGGAATCCTAAAACGACAAAAACAATCAATATTGGATATCTTTTTAATATGTAAAGGACCAAATCTGCAAGAGGTAGCAGTTGAGGATCTACGTCATCTGACGGAACTTGTGAAAGGGGCGCTTACATATAAACAAGTAGTAGTAAGAGAGTGTTATTCCAAGAGCTGGTACGACCAGGAGTTCAGCCTCGTGAAGAAGGAAGCCAGAGAGGCGTTTAAAAGTTGGAAAGAAGGGAATTATACATATGTGCAGTTTAAGGAACTTATAAAGGAAGCTAAAGATCTAGGAAAGGAAAAGGAGAAGCTATGGCAAGAGCAGCAAATGGCGAGGGTTCAGCAGCTGAGTAGTGAGGCAGAGATATGGAAATACCTAGCATCGAGGAGGCAGAAATATAACCAATTCATCAGAGATATTCCCATAGTCCGATGGAAAGATTATTTTGAAGGTATTCTAGGCAACGAGATGGGAAAGGAGATCGATGAAAAAGTTGAAAGGACGGTACAGGGACCAGGGCAAGATGAAATATCTTATGAAGAACTAGAGTTTGTCCTCCGTGCAGTAAAAAACAAAAGAGCGCCGGGACAGGATGCGGTTCCTAGTGAGGCATGGAGTGGAGCTCCGACCGGAATTCGACAAATTCTACTGAAAGAATTGAACGGGATTTATAAAGGTCAAAAAGAAATGCCGGACGGTTGGAAAGAGGGATTAATAATACCAGTGTTTAAGAATGGGGATAGGGAGAACACAAATAACTACAGAGGTATAACACTGATGGACTCGTCGTACAAAGTATACGCCAAGGTTTTAGAGCAAAAACTGCAAGGCGAAGTTGAAGAAAAAATTATTCTGCCGGAAGTTCAAGCTGGGTTCCGTCATGGTCGAGGAACTACTGAGCATTTAGTTACTCTTAATTACGTTGTCCAGAACGAACTGACAAAGCCGAAAGGGAAGGTGTACGCCCTCTTCGTGGACCTGAAGGCAGCTTACGACTCGATCATTAGGGTGAAAATGTGGGAGTGTCTGAAGGAGAAAAAGATATCGAGTTCAGTTCGGGAAAGTATTAAGAGCTTGTATATGAGCACCTATTGTAGAGTGAAAGTGGAGGGGAATGTGTCGGAATGTTTTAAGGTATCGAAAGGGCTAAGACAGGGGTGTCCTCTAAGTCCTCTGCTGTTCAACATCTACATAGCAGACTTAGAGGAGGTATTACGCAAGGGTCAAGCAGGTGGTACAGTAATCGGGAAAAAAAAAGTGTGGAGTCTGGCCTACGCCGACGACATAGTTGTCTTGGCAAGCACGTACGCAGAAATGAGAGAGGTGATTGGACGGGTGAAAGGGTTCTTTATGAAACGAAAGCTGGTCGTGAATGTGAAGAAGACAAAAATGGTGGTGTTCCAAAAGAGAGGAAGAAGGAGGAGTGAAAAGTTTGAATGGGGTGTAAATGTAATAGAACAGGTTAGCAGCTTCAAATACCTTGGATTTATGTTTAGTCAGGACAGTTCTTGTAAGGAGCATATAAATTACATTGTAAAGAAATCTTGGGTGGCTGCTAACAGGTTCTGGAGTGTATGGAAGAGTGAATGCAAGGAAAGCTTCAGAGCAAAAATGATGATTTGGAAGGTGTGTGTGCGTAGTATTTTAATGTATGGTTCTGAAGTATTGGGTGTGAAAGAGGTAGAAAAGATAGAGAGAATGCAGTTACAAGTGTTAAAAAGGATGCTGCAGCTGGAAAAATCAACTCCGTGGTATATAGTGATGCAAGAAACAGGTGCAGTCAAAATTGCGAGTCTGGCTGCAGCGCGGTTTGCGAGGTATGAATGTAAGGTAGAAAGAATGGGAGATGATGGTCGTAAAGGAAGTGTTCAAAACTGCTAGGAAAGAAGGGACGGATAATGCTAGGATAACTATATGGGGGAGTGAGAGAAGGAAGATGTATGAAAGGGGTGGCTGGTCGGGTGTGGAAGTGGAGAGAATGATTAAGAGATATAGCAATGTAGAAAGTATGGTAGGAGAAAGAATGTTTGAGATAGAGATGCAGGAAAGGTTAAAGGGCATGGAAGAGGGATCGTACAACCCCGAGTACCAAAATATACTCGTTTTGGGAAAGTTATCAGATTACCTCCGAAAATCTGACGTTCCCCAAATAATGATCGCCAGATTTAGATGCGGCAGTGAAGAAAGGGGCAGGAGGTACTGGATGAAGCCAAACGAGAGAACCTGCCGTATATGTGGGACGGGCATAGAAAGCTGGGAGCATTGGGGAACAAGCTGTAGTGGTTGTGTGTGGGGTGCGACTGAGAAGATAGAGCTTAGAAAAGGTTGGAAGTCGTTGATGGATGAAAGCGGTCAGGATTGACCGCTAATGGCTAAAATTGTTAAGTTGAAAGACAGCAAAGGCGGATCAGTGTAGTCTAAGTGTCGTTTGAGAAATGTAATGTGAAAAAAAATAATAAATAAATTTGTTTATTATGTTGATTGTCTAGCTTGTAAGGTCTAATGTTTGTTAAGTGTTTGTTTTAAAATGCCAATAAAGGTTTATATATATATATATATATATATATATATATATATATATATATATATATATATATATATATATATATATATATATATATATATATATATGTTGTATTTGAGGTTTTCGCGGATAGATACCTGTGTTGTATTGTTTTCTCGGGGATTCCGCGTTGATGCCGAGGGTTGGCTTAACTAACATGAACTAACATTCGCCATTCTCAAGAGATATATGCGTCCGTACGGGTCAACCGTTAGACGCATACTTACGTTAGACGCCGAAACGTCTAGAATCCGGTTCTTTTCAGAGCCAACCGTCAGCATCAACGCGGAATCCCCGAGAAAACAATACAACACAGGTCCTGTGTTGTATTGTTTTCTCCGCGAAAACCTCAAATACAACATATATATATATATATATATATATATATGTATATATATATATATATATATATATATATATATATATATAACTAGATATATATATATATATATATATATATATATATATATATATATATATATATATATATATATGTAAAGGATCAAAAAGACAGGAAAAAGAATCAAGAGAAAATTCGTCTAACGTTTTTAATATAGAAAGCGATGAGGAATTGTAATATGTAGGTAGAGTTTAAATAATAAAAAACGTATTAAAGAATTATACAATAGACCTTTCCATAGTTGAAATTTTTCGTGCACATATGTCAATTTCCGACATGTTTTGCCCGAACTTTTTGACGTATAACCTTATAATTTGCCCGAAAGTTTCATATTCCCGCCCTTCAAACTTGGCGGATGCGCATGCGCTTAACTAACCGTAAAAAGGTATTGTACATTTTTTAATTCTACTGTTCAACTCATTAGTTTAAATAAAGAGTTTGGAACCGATTAATGCAATTTACATTACAACTTATGCGAAAAAATGATTCGCCATTAGTACAAATCGCCATTCGAACTACCTGCTAGAACGAATTGTGTACGAATAGCGAGGTTCTACTGTACCAAATTTGACATCTGTATCATTTTCTGTTTCTGAGGTATAGACATCTTATAGTCCTTTATAGACATCTTATATTTTTTTTTCAGAATGCAGTACAGGGAAGATAGGGCTTATTTGACCTTGTTCTCTGATTGGCTTAAATCTAGGAGAAGTTTACACGGACGATATTTACTTCTTTAGTAAAAAGCTTTAGTTCCCCATTTCCAAAACTCTTTCCTGTTCAATCTCTGCATTATTTGGTCTTAAAACGGACGTCATGTTTATTTTTAGATATTATTAGTTTACGAAAGAAAAAATAAACGATTTATGGCCTATTTGACAGTTGGAGTAATATACGTTGGTCATAAGAGCTGTCGCGTATATGATACTTTTGACCTAAGTATTTGTTACAATTGTGGTCGTGCTAATCATAGTCAAAAAAAGTGCAATAACGAGGCAGTTTGTCTTATTTGTGCTGGCAAGCATGATACTAAGAATTGCACAAGTTGTACCAAAAAATGTGCAAACTGTGTATACTATAATAACAAGTTTAGTAAAAATAACTGCACTAATCATGTTGCGACTGATGTTGCTGCGTGTGAGTATCTAAAGTCCAAATTTAACAAACTACTGAAATCAACTGAATATCCTATACAACCACGGCTGCCAACCCACCTTGGAAAAGTACTTGAGCCGAAGAGGTCGGCAAGACAGATCTAGCAACAGTTAATGTCATTCGAATTAAACAATTATATAGAGGAGTCAGCAGATAACTTAGAAGATCTAAATTGCAGTATCAACGATGTTGGCCTTCTTCTGCTGCATGTAAATGTTAGGAGTATAAATGCTAATTATGTAAGACTGGAATTATTAATTGCATCTTTAATAACTAAACCTCATATAGTAGTCTGTTCAGAAACGTGGAATTTACCATACCAAAATATATTCTTGATAAATAACTACACGTGTTATTACAATAATAGTCGTATAAATAAAGCGGATGGTGTGATTATGTATATTTCTAATGATTTAGATCACACTACGATAACCGAAGTAGTAGGCCAGTGTAAAATACTCACTACATGTGTTAAAATAAATTCCACCAGCGCTTTAAAAATTAGTGGTATTTATAGATGTCATGATTATGACAAGCGTCAATTTTTAAATGATCTTGAAGTGTACATGAATAACAACAAAAAAAATAACAACCATGTATTGATAGGTGATTTTAACATAGATATCAATGATGTAGATGAGTTTTCAGAGTTATTTTTAACCAACTTGTTAGATATGAATTTTTTACCTATGTTTAATAATATTACTAGGCCGAGTGAGAGCGGTGGATCCTGTATAGATAACATGTTTGCGAAAACAAAGATTAAGTGCGAATCCTATACCCTCAAGCAGGTATTCACAGACCACTATCCTATCTTTCTTGCAATGAAAATTAATAAGCAGCAGCAAATTAAAGACATTGACACGTTCATTAATTACAATAAACTAGTTAATAATTGCAGTAGAACGGATTGGACAGACCTGTTATCTATAGAGGATTTAAATGTTGCTACTGACCAACTCATTAACAAAATCCAAATATTAGTAAATGCCTCTAGGGTTAAGAACAAAAAGCTAAAGTTTAAACCAAGAAAAGACTGGATTACTCCGGGCCTAATGAAATCGTGTTATACTAAGGAAAAAATGTACAATAAATGGAAAAATGACAAAAATAATGTATCCTTAAAATTAAAATATTTAAACTATTGTAAACAACTAGATAAGGTACTGAAATTTGCTAAGCTAAAATATGAAACAGAAGAAGCTAGACAGAAATCAAATAATAGCAAGGACCTATGGCAATTTATTAACAGAAAGTTAGGTAAAGAATCTTATAGACATAATCAGGTAGATTACATTATAAAAGATGATGTAAAAATATCAAACACAAACGAATTAGCAAATATTT